>CM039592.1:28099433-28286530 GCA_022457205.1 Saccharum spontaneum
TCAATGCTTGGCATACCTGGGTCGTCCTTCTTGATTAGGAATGGCGACTTGGGTCGTCGGTCTTGACCTCCTTGAACTGCAGTGACCATCTTAGCTGATTCGGTCCATCCTTGGTTGTTCTTGTTCTGCTTGTTCCTCCTGTTGGTCCTCTTCCTTGGTTCATGTTGGGGTTGCTCTGGGATTTGTGTAATCTTGTTCTTGAAGGAAAATGTCTCCTTCCTCCCCTTGATGTTGAAGTTGATCTTCGCAGCGCTGGCGTAGATGACAGCTCCCGAGGTGTTCAGGAATGGCCTTCCCAGAATAACTGGTGACCTCTCATCGGACCCGGTCTCTATCACCACGAAGTCAGCTGGAGCATACGAGGTACCAACTCGGACACACATGTTCTTTAATATTCCTTTAGGAAAGCTTAGTGTCCGATCTGCAAGCTGCAAACACATAGTTGTTTCTGATAAAGGATATGTAAAGAATTTTTCATAGAGTACCCTGGGCATAATGTTGACGCTAGAGCCAAAGTCACAGAGTGCTTCTAGGAAGTCCACCATGCCGATGGAGATCGGGATGACGGGGCGTCCTGGATCGCCTCTCTTGACTGGCAGAAGGTCATTATGTACTCCGACAGCGGGATTACTCCAATAGTTACCTTGATAATTACCTGAGTAGTTACCTGAGTAGTTAGGCCTCTGTTGATTCCAACCTTGATTTTGTTGAGGACGGTTGTAGTTGTTGTTGTGGTTGATGTACCTTGCATCCTCAAGCATCTCAGGGCAGTGATTGCCTGAGTGTCCAGTGTCTCCACATTCCTCACAAGTCATGTGAGAGTCGTAGACGTTCATGACTTCTCTTTTGTCTCCAGCTTTGTCATCGAGCTTTTTCATGAGTAGGTCTAACTTTGCAGACAGCATGTCTACCTCCTTGAGCTGGTGCATACCTCCACCCTTCTTGCGTGTTTGAGTCCTCTCTTCGTTCCAACCTTGGTTGGACGCCATCTTCTCCACAAGGGCTGTAGCTTGTGGTATGGTGAGTGATAGAAATGCGCCTCCAGCTGCAGCATCCATGGTCTCACGAGCACTAGTGATGAACCCATAATAGAAAGTCTGCATAAGTAGCCAGCTTTCCATTCCATGATGGGGACATTCTAGGATGTAATCTTGAAAGCGCTCCCATGCTTCTGGAACGGATTCATCATGTTGTTGCTGAAAACTTGTAATCTTCCCACGGAGAGCATTGGTCTTGCCTATGGGAAAGAACTTAGCCAGAAAGTTCATAGAGCAGAGTGCCCACGTAGTGTTCTTATCCTTCGTCGCGTATAACCACTGCTTCGCTCTCCCCAATAGTGAGAATGGGAAAAGGCGAAGTAGTATGGCGTCTCTGGGAACATCTAATAAAGTGAATGTGCTGCAAATCTGAAGTGTTGGAGATGAGCACTTGCATCTTCGTGCGGCTTCCCACAAAATTGGTTGGCTTGTACCATGTTGATGAGCCCTGGCTTGAGCTCAAAGTTCTTGTCGATGGCCACGGCAGGTCCAGTGCGGATGTTGTCCGTAGTGGGAGCTGAGAACACGCGGATCGTCCTGTTCGCCATGGCTGCGAACTCTGTTGACAAATTCCGGATGAAACTTTGGCGGTCTTCTAGATTGGATGAAGTGTTGCGTCGAAGTGTTGACTTCTTGAGCTTGGCTCTTGCCCCTCTGATTAATGCTTCGGGGTTGTCAACAAAATTTTCTAGAAGATGTCCTCTATTCATACATCACCCTGCAAAACAATAAGAATGGAAAAATACAGGGGTAAATCTGTATGGGAGAATTGATGATCTCAATCACTTAATAATGCGAATGATGACTCAAATTCCGTATTCATTCCTTGTTAGTAAATCAACCTTCCCCGGCAACGGCGCCAAAAATGCTTGTTGGGCATTCTTAACGTCATTACCAAAAGTAGACTTAGTTTTCTAATTCTGATAATGGCGCCAAAAATGCCGAACCTATCCCTCATGCCACTTAAGCCAAGTTGTCATCCCCAGCATGACATGAGAGACGCGGTATTGAAATATGCAACTGCTCTTCTAAATAAATAATAAATAAGATCTGCAAGCGCACAGATTAATACCGATGTAGCATTTTAACTGGGAAGTATTCCAGGTATCGTTATTTATATTTTTACCACTGGGAAGGGATTACTAACATCAATGTTGATTATGGAATGGAATATAGGAATGAGTATCAATCATTGCATGTATAAGTGAGAGCATTCATCTATCTCTTGCATACAGGGGTAAGTGTCACATAAAATATAGATAAAGTATGAATGGTGACAAAGATAATTAATCTGATCAGCTAGCCACATATAATAATGATAAGCACCTCAACAGATATTCTAGCAAGTCATTAGCATGGTATTAGGACGAACTACAAGGATATTACCTAAGTTATTCTTAACTATAAAGTCTAGCATATCATAGTTAGTGCAAGTACACTTGGCAATCATTGCGAGAAAGGACTACGTCCATGCATAGTGATATTATCAAGGAAGATGAGAAACATAGCAATCACTCCCCCGTAATAATGTTGCTCTGCCTGCCTTACACATGGGAGGGGGACTATATAAGAACCAACGAAGCTGTCACCATCGCGGACCACCCCACGATCCGGCATATAAGGTGCAATCGCAGATAAATATGGTCTAAGCACCACGCCTACACAATATTTATCATTTACCCATGGATCCGATGGATAAACGCTATACGATCCTAAACATGTATATAATTCCAATCTAACTAAACCAAGCGTATAACTACGATAAACTAAGAACAATATAATCGCAAACATAAACAAGTAGAGCATAGTCATAATCAATATATTGAAATAGAACAAAGTTGTATTCATAATATTGAAGAACAAAGATGAACAATGAAGAACAGTAAAGGAATTACCAAGAATCCTCTTGACAGATCCGGAAACCAATCGAAGATTGACTCCTTCTAGTTCTAATCCTATGTAGCTATGCTATACTAGAGATCTAGTTGATGTGGTGGCTCTAGGGCTTGATCAGAGACTCTCCTCCTGAGATTAGGGTTTGAGGAATTGAGAATGAGGGAGTGCCTCCTCCAGGGGCCAGGGATCCTGCTTATATAGCCCCTCAAGTGAACGTGGGCCGTCGGATCAAACCGACATTAATCGCACGGTTTTCCTTGATCCCTTAGGTCGGTGGAGCATAATCCGCGAGACGGAGCCTGATTGGCTCTCAGGCCAGGGCGGGCGCCCTAGGGAGTAGGGCGGGCGCCCTGCCTCCGGGCCCGTTCGGCCTCCCGTTCGATCTCGTGGCTTCTGGAGTCTTCTAGATGATAGAAAATCGGTGAACACGTTATTATCTCTATGTAAAACCGACGTGTGGGCCTTTCCTCCGTATTTTCTGATAACCCCCTACAGAAACAGACAAACACCAAAACTCATGGAATTCTGTCAGATAAAACCCTAAGTCTAGGTGTTGGTTGCATTTGGATCCTTTTCTTTATTTATTTGATAACTATATTTGGTACTTAAGGACCGTCAACAGGCTGCCAATAGTCATGAGCTTTCCTCGAGGGAGGGCAAGTGGACCCAAGCACTACCTGCACCAGCCGTCAGGAGCCTAGAGTCGACTGACACCACGATCGGTACCACGATTAGAAGCTTGAAGGCTTGAGCCCGCAAGAGGAAGCCCGGGACATGAAAGCATATGAATGACCGACTGTTGAAGACCGCCTAACCAGACCGGGACCCCAAGGTCTCCCCATGCAAAAAAGCCTTCAACGAAGTAGCCAACTTCCTCGAAGGCCTAGGGGCTACACCCGCCAGGTGCACTCGCGTGCAACTCCAGGAGAACAAAGACCTTGCCATCCTACGGTGAAGCCTATGGAGGAGTATCCAACTTGCCCATAGGCTTAGGGGCGACTGTCGGGTATCAACATTACAATACCCATAAGATAGGAGTCAAAAGACATCGATCTTAGCCCGCCTAAAATAATCGCAAGCACAGTTATGGCCTAGTTTGGCCCAACTAAGGAGGTTCCCAGCTCATCCGACCCCCAAGCAAGCATTCCACCTCTCCCGACCCCTCTGGCGTGGGTCTTGACTCTTCCGACCTAGGACATGACTCCACCTCGCTCGACCCTTGGGGATTGGATCTACTCTTAGGAGTGGAGCAAAGGTCCTGAGAGGGGCCCACACCGCCTCCATCGCCACGAGCGCATGCCCCTAACACGAAAGGGGGCCAGGCAGGCTTTCCTATAGCCTGAAACTGTGACGGAACATCCATGTGAGCAAGTGTGCTTCCACACAGCCTGTAGCCATGACGGGACATCCCCATGAGCAGGTGCGCTTCCACGCGGCCTGCAACTGTGATGGTTTATCCCTGTGGGCAAGTATGCTTCCATGCAGCCTACAACTATGATAGGCCATCTCTGGAAGCTTACGTCACCCTCGGCGTCAGTAGGGTAATCTTGTGTCGCCAGCCCCACGTGCGACCCCTATCAGACACCCACAGTTTTACAAAAGGATTTAAGAAAATGAATTTTCAGATTTTGTGTAAATGTTTCCAAAATTCATATCTTGGTGTATAGTGCTCCAAATTGAATGAAACAAATTTTGCTATGCTTCTTATGAGTAGATCTATAGTTTAAAAATATTGCATGTTGATTTTTTTGATACTTTTCTGTGGAGCTTTATTTAATTCTTATAATTGCTATTTTCTTAGAAAATGCATAGTAAATCACATGTTTCTCAGAAAAATATGATTCTAGTTTTGTTAGTCTTCTTTTGTGATGTGCCTTACATGAAAAATATATGTCATGCATGTTCTGTAGAAAAATATTGATGTGTAGTTCAAGTGCTAATTATGGCTGATTTTTGTTATTTCTGATAGAGAGCAAACTTTGTATATAATTTTTGTATAGTGTTTGTTTACTGTGTAGAACATGGAAAAAATACTAGATCTGTTGTTTGATACTTTTCGTAGTACAAAGGATTTTCATGCTCATTTATATACCTAGCTTGTTATTTTTGTGTAGACTATTTCACTTATCCAAATACCATGAAAATTTTATGGTAGTCTATTTAGGGTATGACTATGCTACTATAATTTTTTCTAGATTTTTCTATGCACTCAAAATGCATGTTGCTCTTGCAACCCTAATTTAAAAGTGAAATAAACATAATATTCTTTATGCATGATTAGTTTAATTATGCAGTTTTGGTGTATCTTTAAAGCATCAAATACTTGCTGATGTCACTTGTCATGTTAGGAAAATTGTAGTGATGAAGTGTAGTAGCACATTTGTTGTGGCTTTATAGTAGTTAGTGATAGTTAACAGGGGATAGTAATAGAAGAGAATGCAGTAGATGACATGCGCTAGTGGTAACTATCCTTGGATGATGTTGACTACCTTGTAGAAAGGTTTTACCTCTATTCTATCTAATGAATCTAAGTGTGATCATCTGCATTTCATGTCATCATGATCATCATATGCCATCGCATCTGATGCCCCGCTTGCATCCTCACTTATGCAATTGCATCATACAGGATCACAGGAGGAGTTGCAAGTAGCAATTCTGGAGAAGTAGACTGGGACCGATCCATAGGAAATCCAGGCACAGGAGGTGCCAGAGAAAGAGAAGCAAGGAGAGGACCTGCCCAATTGCATGGATCATCAACCTAGTTCGTTCGAGCGAGGCAAGCCCCGGAGCATCCTAAGTCTCCTACTTTATAAAAGCAATCTTTTATATATGAGTGCTATATATTGTTGCATTAAGTTATAGGAGTTGAGTGAAACCGTTGATGCATTTATTACTACCCTTGCCTACCTTATTACATTCTTACCCTATTAGGTTTAGGATCGAATAACTGCTTAGCCCTGCTTAGATCGGTAGCGATCGGTGATTTCTGGTCACCTAAAATTATAGGTGGTTACTAGAATATTGTACCTAAGAAATGGATGACATCTTGGGAATAACCATGTGTTGATGGGTAATTAGAGACCGGACGGAAGAAGTTGGAGGCAACCAAACAGGGTTCTGGGGTGCTATTAGTTTTCCGTCTGTGTCGGTTAAGGACCGATCGTTGCTCGTCCGTCTTGTCATGTTGAACACATGCCTCACATTTAGCTGGCCGAATAAAGTACCTTTTGACCGCAAAGCCAGTGGCATGATTCGGGCCAGGACCTACACGGGTGTGTGTACTGGTGCTGAAGGGGGTATGACAGGGAGCGAAGAGTGAGTCCAAGGTGCGTCTTGGTTGTCGGGCGGTCCCTAGGTACTGCAGCTCCTGTTTATCCTGTGACATTTACTAGAATCGTGTCATTGGTGATTTGTAGCTCACATTAGCGGGTGAGTGTGGTTTGTGGGAGGAATAAATCACCAGCTGGTTAGGAATCAATTTGAATCACCATCGCTCCTGGATAGTGAGCATTTGACTCGAGTTACGACATCATAGTAATGATGATGGAACATTGATGGTTATCTGGATGATATTGTAAATGCTAAATGTGAGTCAGTAACTGGATGTTATTGGTTAATCAAGTGATTGCTATAGTATTGGTGCTTACCTAGATTAATAGGTGTTGACGGTAGATAAGTGTCAATTTTAACCGTTAAGGAAACATGAAAAAGGACCTTAAAGCAAATACCACATATATATAGGGGGTTCACTGATAGAATTCTATGAGTTTTGGTGAATGTCTATTTCTGCAGGGTGTCATCTGGAAAGAACCAAGGAAGGCCCACATGTCATGTTTACATAGAGAGAAAAGACCCACGCAGGCACCGGAACCAATGGGAGGCCGATCTGCCATGGTGACAGGGCGCCCGTCCTACCTTCTTGGGTGCCCACCCACCTACATGGACCAATCAGGTCAAGTCTCACGGATCATGCCTCCACCGTCTTTGAGGATCAATAATCACCGTTGATTAAAGTCAGTTTGATCCGACGACTGTGGTGCTTCCTAGAGGGCTATATAAGCAAGGCCCTGCCCCTTGAAGGAGGCATCCCATGAAACCCTAATTCATTTGCTCCAGTTGGGATCAGCCAAGAGGGATCCCTTGAATGGATCTCCTCTCCTAGGGCACATATAAGAGAGATTAGCTTTGTAGTCTCTATGTGAGATTAGAGTTCTTCTTCTAGATTGAGAGAGTTAGAATAGAAGGATGAGTTGGAGGAAGCCTGGCATGTCAGTGTCTCCTCTCTGGCTTGTACCTGTAGGATCAAGTCTCCTAACCTGAGGCTTGGTTCTAGGATTCTTCGGCAATTCAACTTCTAATACTAAGTAAGTATGTTGTTATTATTGTTCTTTGGTTTATGAGTTCACTCTATTCTCTTCCATGGTAGAGGGTAGAGTAATCATCTGTAGCATAAGCGTGGTGCTTGGGCTAGGATACTCGTAGATATCCCCTGTCTGGCCAGATCGGTGTGTAGTAGCGTGGAATGTGACAATCCCATTATTACCTTTGGAGCCTCCTCCCGTCAGAAGGTTAGGTAGGACCCAAGCCCTGGTTAAGCATCCTCTATGGTGTCTCTTTTCTAACGGTATGTCCCCATAGAACGGTAGTTTCATAGCTTACCATAGGTTGGAACTAGACTGTAGTAGTAGTCTTCTCTAATCGCTTATATCTTCGCTACCTTGTAGTGCAGCCTAGGGGTTAAGTATAGACTTAGGTCATCGCACGCTTTCTTCTAGCGGATAAAATAAATACGATACTCTGGAAATATCTCCCTGGTGAAGTGCTCACCGATATTCGTGCGCTTGCAGATTATTTCTCTTAGATTCTTTTGTGTGCGTAACCAATATCAACAAGCATTTCTGGTGCCATTGCTAGGGAGAAAGACGTCAGCTGAGTTAACTTAAGTCATGCTTAACCTTGTATTATACTTTTATCTTTTTCTCTTTTTCTTTTGTCTTTTCTTTTCTATCCTTATGGATAACCCAAATTCCACGCCTATCTATCAATATACTGCACCCATGAGCGCAAGCTTTGAGCCACTAGAGCCCATAATTCTCGCATCTAGCTATGAGTTGCACCCATGTTTGGTTGCAACAGGTCAAAACCAATCCTTTTCTATAGACAAGGTCCTATCTTCTAATCAAGAAGATAATGAACCCAAGGTCCTATCTTCTAATCAAGAAGATAATGAACCAAAGGTCCTATGTTCTGATCAAGAAGATAATGAACTTTTGGCTACACTAAGGGAATCTTTCAATCTTCCTATAAATTTAGGTTTTAGACCTAGCCTTACAAGACCTTGTCCCTCTCCAATATTTTATACGAGTCTTGATAATATCGCCTTTGGAGGAATTTCTTTCTTTATCCATTAGAGAAGCAAGGGTCATCTTTATTAGTGGACACACTCCTTGCATTAGCCTTCATGATGAACTCCTAGAGGTAAAGAAGGAATCATCCCCAAACTAGAAGAGGAAGTTTTCATAGCCACATTACAAACATTCCAACCCCATGATTTGGCTATCCATCCCAAACCAGCTACACTCCAAAATCCTCTAAGGGATGAAAAAATTCTACCCATGGAAATCCTTTCCAATGACAATTTTGGGAGGAGCATAAACTTCCCGCTTCATAAGAGACCTTTTAATACATATGGTTTGAATCTTCTCAAGAAGGGATTTCTTAGAAAGCTTTTCAAATCCAATCCCTTTGAAGGATACTTAGAAATACTCAAGGATGGCATGTTAAGTGATGCCATAGAAGGAGAGCGAAATCATCTAGAATCCACTCCAATCTTTTCCCCTTCTATGCTCTCACCAGATGTAAAATTCGAACCCATCTTTAAACCCATCCTTGACCCCTATGACTCCCCCTATGCTCTTCCTCCTAAGACTCATGGTGATCCTAGAAATCCACCGAGATATCCAACGTATAGGAATCGTCTAGACCATAAGAAGGATCGAGAAGAACAACATCAATGGCTTAAGAGCATTAAAAACCTATGTGCTATTGCCATTGAATGTGTGAACGAGGCCTTATATGAGACTAGTTCGAGAGGCAATCCAAGGGAAATTTTGGGCATTTATGGCGAATCATCCTTGGAAGCTGGAAATGATGAAGAGTTCAATGAGCAAGGAAGCTACTTCATAAAGACCCCATCAAATCCTTGCTCGTATGAGATATCTCTTGATTCACTTAGTCTCTCTCTAACATTGCCCCACATGAGATCTTCAACCCTCTCATGCTCCTTGTTCCTAAGAATTTTGAAAGGGTGGCTGTAGACGCATATGTTTATCATAGATATTGCAGATCTCGTTGTGTTGAATCTTGAGATAGTACACATAAATTGGTGTTGGAGGGGAAACCACTTCACCAATTCATATCTAAGGGTTTCCCAAGGACAAGCTTAGTGTCCTAAAACAAGCATTATTCAAACCTTGACATGAGTGTTCACTTTTCTACCCTTGTGAAATGAGCATAGAGTTATAAATGTAAAAATATTCCTTCAAGTATTCTTGTCACTAACTTTCCAGGTTTGGAGCAAAAGATTGATGGAATGACAAATGCAAGGTATGTCCAACCCATCATTATGCAACATTGAATTACATTCATCCAAACTTGATTTTTTACAAAATTCAAGCTTGGGGCAATATACTTCTATAATACATCTTGGCCATGTTACTACATTGTCTTGGTTATCTCTACCTTTAAGACATGCTCAATTTGTTAAACAACAATCATGCTCTTTCATCACTATTTGAGTAAATCTCTATAATGCTTTCATGCTACCCTTGTCTACCATGGTAAGTGTTGGTTTGGAAGTACTGCACATACTTCTATTGGATTTTAAATTAAGCGTGGTGCTTAGGTTAAACAACCTTCCTTAATTCGATTAGACATGGAGTCTAGTTTGGTTACTGAACCAAAAACTGCTAATATAGACAGGTATATTTTGTTGGACTAACCCTTGCAGAGAAACTTCCAAATTCAAATTGGGAAAGCCCTGAGATGAACTCATACTGGAGATGAAGATAGACACAATAATCTTGCACATGGGAGACACAACTCATTCATAGCCAAAGAGAAAGAAGAAGAGTGCCACAAAACAAGATCCACAATCAAAGCACTCCATGGAAGTAGGTGAACAAATTTCCATCATGCCACTTGAAGACAAGGACCATCGTGGAGGAATTCTAGTTGTAGTTCTAGTTGCACTCTCTTGTCAACCACTAATCATCGGGAATCAAGAAAGATTGACAAGAGAAGAGCATGTAACTTTTTACACCCTCACTTCCTAGATTGAAAAGCTGACGCATGACGAAGGAAGGCCAACTCCTCAAGATGAACCAATCGAGCTCCTCCTCCTCTCATGCTCCCATCGCTCCACACACTGATTTGTGATACATCCGGCCCAGGTGGGGTTGGCCGAGGCCCAATAAATTAAGGTTGCCCGGACCCCAACAGTTCTTATGCACACCCACTCGGGGAAAGGCCCAATGTCCCTAAAAGACTAGTCTGATAGGGGAAGGGTGGCTCTCTCTTTTAAGGTGGCTTCCTCCTCCCAAGCTAAGCAAGGTGGGATTATTCAGAGGCTCACACGGTCGCCGCCCGACTACAACTAGGCCACTTGGCCTTTTTTTGTTGCGTCTTTGCCAGCGGGTAATAGTGGAGGATGTCCTCATCAATTTGCAATCTCTCAATTCACTTTGCTTTATTTCTATAAATTTGAGTTATTCCATAATGCCAATATATGAGAATCAAATATAAGATAAAATCAATCATCTAGAAAGGAAGTAATAGTGAATGTTTTGTGCTAGCATGTTCAAATGAATTCTTTTGTAGCATAGAAAAGTGACCCTTAGCTTTGTGACAACAATGCCCTTGTCATTGCTTGTATATTCCTTCGAGTATGTGTTGTCCACTAATGATATGCAGGAATGAAACAATAAGAAAAGCTAAAGGTCCAAGCACAAATTAAAGAAAGAACAAAAGATGGCATGACTAAAGACAAGAAAAAAAGGAGTACAACAGAAGACAGTCAACGCATGAGCAAAGACATAAGACCAACCAACAAAGGAAAGCTTCCACAAAAGCTTCCACAAGGTGTCACAGTACCAGCACGATCCAACATTAAAGGTAATATCCCAAGGTTAGTGATCAGTACTTTAAAAAGCTTTTCTTCGATTCTGGTATAACATAAATAGAGAACCAACCATGTTTGAGTTACAACCTTTCTTGATCTAACCTAATTAACTCAACATGTTTAGTTCTTTAATCTTTGTTCCTGTCACCACTTTCTTGATCTCACAGTCTTAATTCAATGAGTTAAAAATGTTGCACATCTTATCTTTGCAATATGACAGCCATAATCATAAAATCATTACACAATATGCATAGATAGACTATCCTTCTATAAGGTTGAGTAATCTGATCTGTAAAATGTTTTAAATGCTACATCTACAATTATTCATTAATCCTATCACCCATGTTAAGTTCGAGCAAAACACATAAACATCAAAATTATCTTGCTCAATTCACCAAAGGTTAGAGAAGAAAAACCTTTTGGTTCTATTGGTGTTTTTCCACCAATAGAGCCCATGAACTTGATCTCTACCTTGTCTCTATGAGCAGGACACACTTTGAACAAAATAGCGGAGGAGTTTGTCAACTCCCCAAGAATCCTACAAGTGAAAGTCCTAGACCTATGAACAGGCACACTGAGCAAGATGCTACCAGCTTCCACAACTTGTACTTCACTTCAAACTGCTGGAAGAACAAGAAACATGGATGACACCATCTCAAGAGGTGCAAGCTATCAAGGTCTCTACTATGGGACCAGATGATGCACCTACAGAATAAATATGGTAAGAGGTCCAATTCAGAGGACTTAAAACACTAAACCCTTGCCGGAAGGTAAAATTGGTAGTTATCCATATTTATTTTTTTATCATTGCATTAATTAGTTTCTCTTTTTGCATATTTACTTCTGAGCATTTGCATAATCATTTTCCTTTGCATTAGAAAAGAAAATAAATGAGTAAAGTGCACCAGCAGTCCCTAAACTTGCGCTGCTGTGTCATCTCGGTCCCTAAACCCGTAAATCGACCGTTTAGGTCCTCAAACTTGTTTATCTGTGTCATCTAGGTCCCTAAACTTGTTCTGCGGTGTCATCCTGGTCCCTAAACTTGCAAAGCGACTATTTAGGTCCTCAAACTTGTTCGGTTGTGTCACCAGATCCCTAAACATGGTTTTGAGTCTCATCTGGGTCCGAACAGGGCGATCTAAAAACTTGATATCAAACAATAATTCATAACTATTTCATATGAACTCAAATAAGGACAAACTTTATCTCAAAATTGTATCCCTCGACGTGATCTAGAACTTTGTAGTTGAAAAGTTTTTTATTTAAAGTCGTTTAGTATCCCAAAATATTATTGTACGTTTATAGATTTTAAAATTTCAAATTTTAAATTATCAAACAATCTTGGATATTGATATGGTCTATATGAAAGTTATAGTTTGAAGTTTTTTACAACTTTGTAGTTGAAATTTTTTTATTTGAAGTCGTTTAGTATCCCAAAATAGTATTATAAGTTTATAGATATTGATATTTAAAATTTAAATCTGTAAACTTCAAACTTACAATAATATTTTGGGATACTAAACGACTTTAAATAAAAAACTTTTCAACTACAAGGTTCTAGATCGCGTCGAGGGCTACAATTTTGATATAAAGTTTGTCCTTATTTGAGTTCATATGAAATAGTTATGAATTATTGTTTGATATCAAGTTTTTAGATCACCCTGTTTGGACCCAGATGAGACTCAAAACCATGTTTAGGGACCTGGATGACACAACTGAACAAGTTTGAGGACCTAAACAGTTGCTTTGCAAGTTTAGGGACCAGGATGACACCGCAGAACAAGTTTAGGGACCCAGATGACACAGATGAACAAGTTTGAGGACCTAAACGGTCTATTTGCGAGTTTAGGGACCGGGATGACATAATAGCGCAAGTTTAGGGACCGCTGGTGCACTTTACTCAAAATAAATATTTATTTGTTGGCTTTGCTGCATTATAAATTATAAGCCCCATGTGAATAATTTTGTGGCGTGTAAAAACCCATAGGAATATTCACTGTGGTGGCATAGAATAAAAATAAATACGCATTTATCTTGTTATACTTTCTTAGCATTATAAAAATATAAAAATTATTTAAGAGAAATCCTATTGAAACTCTGCTTGAAAGAATAAAGAACAAATTTCAAAAGCTCTGGACAATTAAGGCTTGAGTGGCCAACAACTAATGGTTAATCTATTCCATAAGTTTTGTTGTCTATTTGAGTTCCACAGGATTTGAAGGACCAAGAAGAGCCGACAAGCAAGTGGATGTTCTATCCACTACTAGAGCACTGTCTTAACAATCATCAACTTCAATTAATGCTCTACTAGAGGAGGAAGAACACCCCTGCTGCAAGTCTACTACTTCACAAGATTGAACAACTATGTCAACATCTAGCTTGGGGGAAAGCACCCCCATGTATCTAGCTAAATATTTTCTTTCCTCAGTTTTACCTTATTCTTTATGATTTTTCTTATTTAGTAATAATGATGGTCTAAAATAATAGAAACAAAATAAAAAGGGTGTGTCTAGTTTGCTTTTATTCTTAAAGAAGTTGATAATAAAAGAGGAGTCTCTGAATAATCACTTGCATGGAAATGATGAATAGTTGCTCTACCGTAATTCCTTTCAAGTACCTAGTTTTCAACCTCGAACTATCCTGAGTTTTAGACACAACCGTTTTGATCTAAGATTTGCTCTGAACCTGAAACTCGGGGGTAGTGAATGCTTGATCTAAGTCTAGGTAGTTGGTGGATATAATATGGCAAGGTCTGAGCTGTTGTTTATCCTGCTCCTAGAGATAATAGAGTTCTGGAGATTTTATCTTTTGAAAAACATAAAAATGTTGCATGATGAGTTCCTGTATGACGAGAGCTTGAATTCCTACCACAGCCATATATACATGCTTTGTTAGACTAGGAAAACTTTCACTTATATTTACTTCTTGTGAGCATTGAGTATGGTCAAGCTGTGTCAACCCTTAGGGATTGGTCATGCGGTTAAAATCAAGGTCACGTACACTCCACCCATATATGCTGCTTCTACCCTGGAAGTGCGCATCCATATACTTTCCATTTAGACACATCCCATAATTGTTCTACTCCTACACTAGGAGTGAGCATCAAAATTTTCCCTTCATTCATTGCTAGCCCTTTTGTTATCCAATAAAGCTCCAAATATCCCTTTGTTACTACCTCCATCAATATTTCCAAAAGATACTTGGGTGCTCCGTTCAAAAAGAGAGAGAGAGAGAGAGAGAGAGAGAAGAAGAAGAAGAAGAAGAAGAAGAAGAAAGAGAGGAAAAGAAAAATAAAAGCAAGAGGACAAATGTCCCAACATAGAGGAATTTTGAGCAGTCCAAGTTCTCTCCAAAGTTCTTCAAAGATCAAGAGAGGAGTGTAATTCTTCAAAGGAGCAAAAGTAGAATTAGGTATTCACCATCTCTTTACCCCTTCATTCCTACATACATCTACTATCATCACCATTTGCCACTATCACCATATACCCATTCAACCCATATACTTAGAACCACACACATACACATCTTGATTTGACTATATGGCTGGACTCATTCCTCTAGATCCATGGTTTGGCTGTGCAATAAATATTTGCAAGTATGTATTAGTTGTCTCCCCACCTATGAGCTCCACATAAACCTATTAGTTATAGGGTGAGAGAGAGAGAAGGCACAATGTTACTCTGCCTTATACCAAAAATACCACATATCTTGAGAGAAGAGAGAAGGCATACACCATTAATACCTTGGTAAGGATCCACAAATACCACAAATGAGAGACTTGAGAGGGTCATACAAAGAAATATCTGAGTTTTATTTAAAAATTTGCAAAAACTCTGGAATGAAGGTTGATCAAAGAGCTAGAAACCGGCGCTTGACTTAACCGTTCTGTCTTTCAACTGCTCAAGACCCAAGTGATGGCTACAAGCCCCATGGTGGAAGGTAATATGGGTAAGTTTGAAAGTCATGATAGTTCACTCTAATCCAGAGGAGAGTTCTTATTTGAACACATGTGTACTTTTGAGACATGAAAGTATTGTAGCAACTCTTGATCCATCACCGAGTCTATCTTTGCTCAGGGACGAGCAAAGGGTAAGCTTGGGGGAGTTGTTCACGGTAGATAAGTGTCAATTTTAACTATCAACGAAACATGAAAAAGGACCTAAAAGCAAATACCACATAAATATAGAGGGTTCACTGACAGAATTCCATGAGTTTTGGTGAATATCTATTTCTACAGGGTGTCAGCTGAAAAGAACCAAGGAAGGCCCACATGTCATGTTTACATAGAGAGAAAAGCCCCAAGCACGTGAAGGAAGACTCTAGAAGACATAAGAAGGCACTGGAACCAATGGGAGTCCAATCTGCCATGGTGGTAGGGTGCCCGCCCTACCTTCTTGGGTGTCCCCCGCCTACGTGGACCAATCAGGTCATGTCTCACGGATCATGCCTCCACCGCCTTTGAGGATCAATAATCACCGTTGATTAAAATCGGTTTGATCCGACGGTTGTGGTGCTTCCTAGAGGGCTATATAAGCAAGGCCCCTGGCCCCTGGAGGAGGCATCCCATGAAACCCTAATTCATTTGCTCCAGTAGGGATCAGCCGAGAGGGGTCCCTTGAATGGATCTCCTCTCCTAGGGCACATACAAGAGAGATTAGCTTTGTAGTCTCCATGTGAGATTAGAGTTCTTCTAGATTGAGAGAGTTAGAGTGGAGGGATGAGTTGGAGGAAGCCTGGCATGTCGATGTCTCCTCTCCGCCTTGTACCTGCGGGATCAAGTCTCCTAACCTGAGGCTTGGTTCTAGGATTCTTCGGCAATTCAACTTCTAAGACTAAGTAAGTACGTTGTTATTATTATTCTTTGGTTTACGAGTTTACTCTATTCTCTTCCATGGTAGAGGGTAGAGTAATCATCTATAGCGTAAGCGTGGTGCTTGGGCTAAGATACTAGTAGATATCCCCTGTCTGGCCAGATCAATGTGTAGTAGCGTGGGACGTGACAATCCCATTGTTAACTTTGGAGCCTCCTCTCGTCAGAAGGTTTGGTAGGACCCAAGCCCTGGTTAAGCATCCTCTATGGTGTCTCTTTTCCAATGGTATGTACCCATTGAATGGTAGTTTCACAGCTTACCATAGTTTGAAACTAGACTGTCGTAGTAGTCTTCTCTAATCGCTTATATCTTCACTACCTTGTAGTGCGGCCTAGGGGTTAAGTATAGACTTAGGATAGTCATCGCATGCTTTCTCCTAGTGGATAAAACAAATACAATACTCTGGAAATATCTCCTAGGTGAACTGCTCACCGATATCCATGCACTTGCGGATTATTTCTCTTAGATTCTTTCGTGTGTGTAACCAATATCAACAATAGGTTATAATGAAGATGATGCAGAGTATTTAAACCGTTCATTTTGTCAACTTTGCTCTTTCGCAAATGAGTCGGCTAGTCCACTAAAGAAAGCCTTGCATACTCCTTGGTATCACTTTATTTTGCTTTAAGACGGGTAAGTCTAGCTGAGTACTTTCTCGTACTCAGGGCGTTGTTTCCATTGTTGTTGCAGATGGTCAGATGTACTATGGTTATTACATCAACTGCCTGTACCCTGCGATGGGTGACAACTAGGACCAAGGGCACCGGTCGCTCCGTATGTCTTATCTGATGCTTTTGTTGGAAATGGCTATCTCCTAGCACTGTATCTGAACTAAACATGTGTGCGTGGTTTTAAAACTATTTGCTTCCACTACTTTATTATGAACTCGGTTTGTAATAACCACTGTTCGCCTAAACGGCCGTTTAATCCGTTTAAACACCTTTTAAACGGTAAACAGAAGTTAGCCGTGTTGTTTAGGCCCTAAATGGTGAATTAAACGGTTGAGCCGTTTAAACCCGTTTAAACCGTTCAATCTCGTTTAAACGATCTAAACAAAATCAGATTAAACGTGATTAAATGAGCTAAGCAACCATTTAATCCATAATTAAGTGAATTAAAGGACTACATCTATCACAATCAACATGAAACTTATTAATATTGTAATTATATGAAGTGTTGTGAGATTTAGATTTCTTCCAACAAGATTATTTGGTAAAATATTTGATTTCTACATGTGTAAATATGTATGGGTTCTAGCAAATTTTATTTTTACCTACATAAATATGTATATTTTATTGTTATTGTACAAAACCGTTTAGACCGTTTAACTCCGTTTAAACACCGTTTAAACGGTCTAAACGCTAAACGAAGGGTGACCGACTGTTTACCGTTTAGCATTTAGGAAAACATTGGTAATAACTTTATGTTTTAAACTCCGATGTATCTCAGTGTTGTTGCAAACTTTATGTAACATGTGACTATGGCTGCTAAACTTGTACGATCTTGGTTTGTATGTTGGTTGGTTTGAAATCATTCGTGGTTTCACGGACTACCGAGTTATACGGGCTTAAGTTTGCTAAATTATCTACTTCGGTGGAAATTTTCTTACTTAATCTCATATAATTGGTCGGTTCTGTTACAGCTGGTATCGGAGCAAGGTTTAGCAGGTTACTATTTATATGTGTATTTAAAACAAAACAGTGTTTAAAACTGAGATTCAAAACTTAGTAGTGTGCCAGTGGTCATATCCTTTATGCCTAGTTAAGGACTTTAGGTGTCTTATTTAAGTACTGACTTGGGGGTCCTTGCATCATATTTCTATCTTTGTTGCTCATACGGTGTGCTATTGTATGAGTGTCATTCGCTTGGATGGTAATGTATGGATCATTTGCCTCTACGCCTCGGTAAGTGGGAGTTGTGAGAGCATGATCGGATATACTGCCAATCTAGGGAAGTGCTTATATGATGCTGAATTATTTACATGTTATACGCATGTTTATATGAAGGTATCCTATGTGTGGGTAATTCTACCCTGTCATGACGATGCCGTCAATAGGACGATACTTCGGGTAGTGGCTATCGTTGTACGCGTATCTGGGGATGTGTGTAGAGCGAGTAGATTACTTTACTGCTTTATGCATAATATTCATACTATGAGGGTTTGGGCTAGAATGGATTTTCTACAGGTAAATAACAGCGCTATCATGTAGCACGTATTAGTTACGCATATGAGAGATCGTTGTATGCCACCATCTATATCGATAGAGCTTATTATTATTTCCTAAGTTTATGAGAACGTATGGAACGTGCATGCATCATGTTGTTGTGCATATTATTCATGGCATTGTTCCTCCCCTTATAAGTTGATTATCTCATTTTGATAAAAATGGCAACTTAATATTGTTCTCACGAGAGTAATAAAATTTTGCTACAGATGGCATGCACCAAGCAGACAACTCGCTAGTCCACCGGAGGCAGAGCTCCCCGCCACTAGCTTGCTCCATGTACCCGTCAGCGACACACGTTTCTTGGAGAGTTTGGGATGTCTACACTCTTATGGAGAGTGCTCAGTCATGTAGGCTATCCAATGGAATGGAGCCCCGCTATTTCTGGACAAATAAGTAGTTGGGGAAAGGTCTTTTAGTCACTATGGAGGCTGTTGTTCATCCCCAAGGTGACGGTTCTGAGTGGACCGGTTGGCGCTATGAGTCAACTGGCAAGACCACTAAAGAAGCAGCTGACAGGGCAGCCTTTGGGATATTAAGGGACATTATGGATTGTTTTCCTCAGGAGTTGGCAGCCGCTATGGCTGGAGTCTTTCCAAGGGGCAACCCCTCCACCGACTCGTGGCAGCAGGCAAGAGGAAGACCTCTAGAGATTGGTGCAGCCAAAGCACAGAATAGTGACAACCCTGCCATGAGCGCCATGTTCGTGGTGATGAAGGCTTTTGATGGAGTAGAAGGTAGCCTAAGGCGTGTGTCTGGTGCTCTTGGCTAGGCCTGTGATGATAGGCGTCAGCTTTAGAGGGACCACGATGCTAAGATCGAGAGGCTCAATGCAGAGATGGCTCAGTTGACTCGCCAGAGAGATCAGGTGACCCAGAGGACTGGAGTTTATGAGGGAGACATCTGTGCGCTGTGAGAGCAGGTTGAGCATCTGACCACCGCTAACAGGAACGGTGAGTGCATGTTGATCCATGTGCTCCACCAGAGGAATGAAGCCTGGTCTGAGGAAGATGTTCTGAGAGCTCGATTGGTTGAGCTAGAGTAACAGTTGGCCAATGCCAAAGAGTACAACAACAACCTGCACGAGGAGGTTCACCAGTTGAATAACTAGCTCCACCCTTACATTCCTCCTAAAGCAGCAAAGATGGATCTAAATGAGGATGAGGATCCTGAAGAGCTAGAGGCACTAGCTGAGGATGAGGCTGATGGTGACAATGGCTCACCCTGGGCATTCGGGTACCCGAAACCGATCGGTTCGGTTCCTCGGGTATTCGGGTAATTCGGGTACCAAGGAATTGGAACCGATCGGTTCCTAGTTCGGTTTTGGGTAATTCGGTTTCGGGATCGGGTAATTCGGTTCGGTTTCGGGTATTCCCGGATGGAACCCAAAAAAAATGAAAAAAATAAAAAAAAACAACTCATTCAAATGTAAATTTTGACAGCATTTTGCCTCATTTTCATGCACATAACGGGGAGAATATGAAGCTTAAAGCAGTATAAGAGTCTCCAATGCAAACAAACAACATTCGACAAGCAACAAACTTAACGATAAGCATCAATGGGCGTCCACCACGGCTTCACATAGGCACATACCACAGTCCACAGGCATCTCCATGACATCACATTCTCTTGAAACAAGTCTTGTAAACTAAAACAAGTAAGATTATGCAGCTTTGAATATAATATATAACTAAGATGTGTATATATATTTATATAACTAGGATTGTACAAATTCGGGTACTTCGGTTCGGTTCGGGAATTTTGGTTCGGTACTCGGGTATTTCGGGTACTCAGAAACAGGAACCGAATTAGGAACCAAAACCGATCGGTTCGGGAAGTTCGGTTCGGTTCTCGAGTAGTTCGGTTCGGTTTCAGGAATTCGGTTTTTCGTGCCCAGGGTTAACAATGGCAACGTCTCTGACTTAGACAGCGACCACGACAAGTAGGCTAGTAGTTATTGTGCTAGGTACTAGGGTTCCGTTTGTGATGATCTTTCGCATGGTTGGCATATCTGGCATGTAATAATGAGTAGAAAGACTAAGACCTTGATGTAATGTTGGAAAACTTGGATGTGTTTGTGGCGATATCTGAATGTCAAAAAGCCCAGTGTATGTATGCTGGCAATTTGGTTGTAATGGACATGATGTGTTGCACTTAAGTAATCTAATTAGTGATGTTGTGCTAATTGGAATGATTTATTGTGCCCCTATTTTATTGTATGAATTTATTCTCTCCAGTGAATTCAGTACGGCATAATTTTTCATTCATTTGCGATTGCTACAACATCGTCTAATAATTACTGTTGCTGAAATATGCAAATGTCGAACACTTGTACCATTTATGACGCCACTGAGTCAAGTGGTAGTGCTACTAGGAATGAGAACCGTGATCCACCACCACCTCCTCCTCCACCATACACCGCGGTATAGTTCTTCGCACAGTTCCTAGGAAGTCAGCGAAACATGGAGAGCATGCAGCAAAACATGGAATCTACATTGCGCAATATTACGGACAACATCCACCGTGGGTTAAACCAGGGTGGACATGAGGTAAATCAATACAGTAGTTTTAAGGACTTCATGGACACCAGGCCACTGATCTTAAAGGAAGCGGCAAAGCCACTAGATGTTGAAGAGTGGATAAACACCATGGAAGATAAGTTCCATGTGCTGAGAATGATGGAAGTATTAAAGACCTAGTATGCAGCCCATCAGCTCCAAGGACATGCAGGGATGTGGTGGAAGCACCATCGCACCACTTTTCCCCCTAATGCTCACATTACATGGAGGGAATTCACTGATGCTTTTTATGGAGTTTACATTCCACCGGGTTTGACACAAATAAAGTTGGGAGAATTCTTCTCACTGAATCAAGGCACCATGACTGTGACTTAGTATTTGCATGCTTTTAATAATATAAGCCATTATGCTTCTGACATGGTTAATACTAATGCCAAGAAGATCGCTAGTTTCAAGAGGGTTTGAATCCCAAGATGATGAAGCATGTGGGTACCAATACAAGAACTAGTTTCCATGACTTTATTAGTGACTGCTTGAAGCAAGAGAACAACAATAATGTATATGCTGCATCCAAGACTCGTAAGAGGGCCTTTGAGTCACGTCCGTCCTAGCCAAGAGCCTCGATGACCAATCGTTCTGCGTATCGTCTGCCGGCTCCTGGTGCAAGGTTCAGGCCATCATAGAGGAAGAATCAGAATGCTCAGCAACCTTAGAGGAATCAGAAGCCATTTAAGATGGCAGTGCCACAAGCCAAGATAGGACAAGGCAGTTCGCCTAGACCTGCTGCACAAGTAAGAGGGCCATGTTTCAACTGCAACCAGTTTGGACACTTTGTGAAGTTTTGCCCATTTTCCAAGAGGTGGCAGAACTAATATCAAGCTCGTGTGCACCACACCACCATAGATGACATTCTGGAAGGAGAGCCCGTGATAGCCAGTATGTTTTCTATCAACAATCATCCCACAGTCGTTTTGTTTGATTTTGGATCATCTCATTCATTTATAAGTCAAGGATTTGCAAGAAAGTATGAGCAAAAGATAGTTGAATTGGAATATGCTTATCGGATAAGTTCAGTTGGGGCTGATTTGTTGACTAATTAGATAGTTAAAGGGGTAACCCTAAATATAGCAGACAGGCAGTATAAGCTTAACTTGATAGTTATAGGAATGAATTGGATGTAATTATAGGAATGAATTGGATGAATAAGATGGGAGTAGTAATTGATGTTGGAGGTAGAACTATTTCCCTCAAGGAACCTATTGGAGAAGGCATGTTTCAGGTAGTCTTACCTCAGAGAATAGATTTGGCCAGTATAACTTGTTCAGTCCAAACCACTCTTCTAGCCAAGATTCTGGTAGTGTGCGAGTTTCCGAACGTGTTTCCAGATGAGTTACCCGGTCTTTCACCGGTTAGAGATGTTAAATTCGCCATTGAGTTAATCCCTAGAACACCACCAATCTCAAGAAGGCCTTATCAGATGCCTCCAAATGAACTAGCAGAGTTGAAGAAGCAACTCTAGCATCTATTGACCAAGGGATTGATTCATCCAAGTTTGTCTAAATGGGATGTCCCACACTATTCGTGAAGAAGAAGAAGGATAACTCTTTACGGATGTGCGTGAACTATAGGCCACTGAATGCGGTGATAATTAAAAATAAGTATCTTCTACCTCGGATTGATATATTGCTTGACCAATTGTCAAAAGCCAAAGTGTTCTCTAAGATAGAGTTGAGATCCGAGTACCATCAGATCAAGATTAGGCCACAAGATATACCCAAGACCACGTTTTCCACCAGATATGGTTTGTATGAGTATCTTATCATGTCCTTTGGCCTGACAAATGCTCCTGCATATTTTATGTATCTGATGAATTCAGTCTTTATGCCAGAGTTGGATAAGTTTGTGGTTGTGTTCATTGATGACATCCTAGTATACTTAGAGAATGAGAAAGATCATGCAGAGCATCTAAGAATTGTCTTGACCAGACTCAGAGAACATCAGTTGTATGCCAAATTTAGTAAGTGTGAGTTTCTCGATCATGTGTTATCCAAAAATGGAATCTCAGTAGATCCTAGCAAGGTACAAGAGGTTATGGATTGGAAGGCACCAACCACAGTGCATGAGGTTCGAAGTTTCCTTGGGTTAGCCAGTTACTATCGTTGTTTCATACCGGAGTTCTCAAAGATTACCAAACCAATGATGAGTCTGCAACAGAAGGATCATAAGTTTCCTTGGATAGAGGAGTGCGAGGTAGCTTTTTGCACTTTGCGGGAATTGCTAACCACTGCTCTTGTTCTGGCGTAGCCAGATATAGAAAAGTAGTTTGACGTGTTTTTGTGATGCCTTCAAGAATGGTTTAGGATGTATGCTCATGCAAGATGGAAGAGTCATTGCTTATGCCTCCCGCCAGTTGAGGAAACATGAGGTTAACTATCTGACTCATGATTTAGAACTTGCTGTCGTTCTGCATGTAACAGAACCGACCAAATTATAAGAGCACAAGTAAAAAACAAGCACCGAAGCGCTCAAATTTTCGAACTTGAGCCCATATAATCCCGGTAGTCAATTGAAACCACGAAGGATTTCAAAAAAACTTGCTTACAATCAAGATCGCATCATTCAACATACACATCACACGTTACATTTCACAAGTAGTTCTGAAATACGCTTACACACACGGAGTCACAAATTATTACAAACCAAGTTCATAAAGTAGCGAAAGCATAACACACACCAGTTATTTTAAACTACTGCCAGTCTTACTGATCAACATCCCAGAAAAGCATTAGGAAAGTACATAAAAGATGATCACGCCCTAGTGATCTAGTCTTCGTCACCCGCAGGGTGGAACAAGTCTTGCAGAAGCCTTGATAAAGCATATCATCTGCAACAGGAGGGAATAAACCCTGAGTACTGGAATGTACTCAGCTAGACTTACCCGTCGAAAACCAGAAATAAGATGACACCAAGGATTATGCAAGGCTTACACAAGAGGCTAGCTGACATCACATTTTGCAGAAAGCCATAAGTAATTGAAACTCTTTTAACCTTTACTAGCAGTTATTTTTAGCATTTACCTGTCATTTATCTTAGCACCTGTACAAACACATGCACTTGATTATAATCAAACAATTATTAGCATTATATCCGTAGCAGGTATAAATTGTGGCAACATTGTATCATTCACTTAACCATCTATTCAATTAATGAGATCTACGTTGCCGCTGCTCAAGTCAAGTGCTCACTAACCGGGAGCGACGGTGATTCGAATCGGATTCCTATCCAGCTGGAGGGGTATTTCTAACACTCACCGAGTCACGCTTGGCGAGGGCTGCTCGGGTCATCTTTCGTATAGTTTAGGAATCGCGGGTCCGAATAATGTCGTGTCCCCAAGAGCAACACTCTGCCAGGTGATAGGGACTCTAACCCCCCTGGTCTCACGCCAATGTCCCCAAACACATCCTTTCTCTCCTCCAAGATGCAACCTACCATTCGATTCCCGGCCTGAACCATACTACTCGACTTTGCGGTCGGAACGACTTATCCGGCCAACTAAGTGTTAGACTGCGTTCAACATGACTCAAGGACGTACAGCGAATCGGTCCTTAAACGACTCAGACGGGCATAGCTCCACACCCAAAACGTGAAGTGTCTTGCGGCTATACTATCGAACTCGCGCCCGGTCTCAATTTTCATTTTAAGGCATGGTTCCATCCACGATAGCCATAAATCCACTCGTGACCCATTCCTACATCTCGTGGATGACCGGAAATCACCCGACTTCTACCGGACTAAGCAGGGCTAAGCATTGACACGTGCCTAAACCTAATTAGGATTAAGTACGATATCTGGACAAGGACAGGTATAATGCCGCAAGTGTTTTCATACAACTCCTACAACTTAATGTAGTAAATAATTAAAAGTACTCAAGATTAATTTATAAAACAATAGGTTCAGCATGCATCGGGGCTTGCCTTTCAAAAAAGTGGACGGCCGGTGATCTGGACACTCAGGCAATTCCTCAGCGGCGCCTCCTTCACCGGCTGGTTCCTCTGGCTCCTCCGGCTACTCCTGGATTTCCTCCGAGATCGCTTGCTCGAACTCGAGGAGAGTTACCCCCTTTGGAACACCTATTGCATGAGTGCATAATAAATTTCATGGATGCATAATGAAAGATGCAACATGCTCGGAATGAAATGCATTACATCATTCCTAAAGCTTTATTCAAATCACTTCAATTATTAAGTACCAATTTTCTCTCTGGTAGAGAAGTACTCACCTAATCTACTCAACCTAAGGTATAGCTGTTCCTCTTCTGTTAAGGCCCTAACATCTAACAATCACAAGAGTTACATCACTTAGGTTACCACATCCAAACACAAAATATCACAGCAAGACATTCTGGACTGCAGCTAAATGTTTCTATCATAACTGGAGATTCCCAACTCCAAAAGATATGATCCAAGACAATCTGGAAAGCTTATAAAATGCCCTACAAATCATTTTCAGACCTCAACCGCTAATTCCTAAGTTTGCCATGTCGAATTTCCCAAGTTCCAGAAATCTATCCCCTCTAAACAGAGAGCAGCCAATTCTGGACTGTCACTTAAAACAGCAATAGCTCCTAAACTACTAAGCCAAATGCCCCCAAATTTTGACACAAGCTAGTTCAACAAGTTTACTACAACTTTGATATTCACAAGTTTTCCAGCAAACACCCTTATTAATGGTCAACCACAAGGATACTACCAGCTGTCCAGAAAACCTAAAATTGGGAAGATTAATTATTTATTCATGTGGCAAACTTCTTCTAAGACCAAACTAATGTTACCAAAATTTCACATAGGTCACAAAAACACCAGAAAGTAAGGTGTGCCCACCTAGAATATTTATTTACACCCCTTTCTTAATTTACTTAATTAATTAAGTGGAATTTTAATCATATATGTAAACTACTCATAAAATTCTACAAAAATTACAGGAGACTCTCTGACCTAAAAAGAGGCTACTGTAAAAATTTGAACTAAAGTTATTCAGAGAAACTCCCTACACAAAATTACAAGCCAAAAGGCTGATTTTTGTATAATTAACCAATCACATTAAAAAGTATCAAACAACAGAATTCATATTTTTCTTAGACACTCTAGGGTACCAGGACACTCTCCAAAAATTTATATGAACATGGCACATGTAGAAAAATTACTAAAATTCATTCAAGTATTTCTTAAAACAACATGATACCATCATAACTTGAAAAACACTTAAGCACTAATGCCCAGATTTTTACCGGAGCTAATACATATATAAATTAACCTACCCACAAATTTTCACAATTTTTGGGACAATAGAACTCCAGTTATTCATTTATCAAGTTTATATCCCAATTAAGATACATTTCAAAGATCTATTTAAATCTCCCAGAAATTAAACATCACATATCAAGTTTACATTTTTCTAAAATACTACACATCAAGCAGAGTCTAACAAAATTTACATCATAAGTTTTGAGCAAGTAAAATTTCTTAAATCTTATCTAAAATCTGTGGCAAATATAAAAAGGAAAACAAAAACTAAAACTGAAACCCCACTAAAGGGTCGGCCTACAAGTCGACGCGGCCCAAATCTCACGGCGTGGCCCGCTCCCACGCGCGGCCTGCTACGGCTCCCGCCCGCGCGCGCGTGCGACTGACTAGATGGCCCCACCGGTCAGAGAGAGAGAGAGGCGGAGGGGAGTGGCTGTGGTCGTCGGGACTCGCCGTCGGTGAGCCGACCGGCGAAACTGGATGGACGAGCATGACCACGTCATCGAACTACGTCGATTGGTGGCAAGAACGGGGCGGCGGAGCAACAGTAAGGTACTCGCCGTCGGTCATGGCAGCACGGTGGAGGTGCGCGGCGGTACGCCGGCGACGGTGAGCCCCTACCGCCTCAACCAAACCCGCTCCCAGCTCCCCGGGGTCACTGGAAAGCTGACTAAGGGAAAGGAAGGGATGAGAAGGGCTGAGCCGCTCTGACCACGGCGGCCTCGAACTCCGGCGAGGTCCCGAACGCGGCCGTGGCGGCGGAAGCGAGCAATGTGGCCTCACCTACGCTCAAACACTCCCAGAAAGGGGTGGAGGTGGTAGAGGGAGATGCTGCGGGGTCGCTGGCAGGAGGAATTGAGCCGAGACTCAACGACGACGGCGCACGAGCGCGGGGAAGAGGCACGGCGGCAATGGCACCTCAGTGCTCCGCCCTGGCTCGGAGAGGGCGAGAGGGAAGCAGAGGCGCGAGTGAGCGACAAGGTCCGGCTTCGTGGCGTCCTTGAAGGCCCTGTGGTCTGACTGGTGGGACCCTAGCCGGCGCATGGCCACCACCGAGCCCCCACGCGTCGCTACTGTCCTGGCTCCGGTCGGCCACGGCAGACAGACGAGGCTGGTTTGACTGAATGGAGGCCGTCATCGTATGACTGATAGCGCGAATTCAACGAAGAATATCTCCTAAACCAGCTTGATTTAGTCGAAGATGATTACAACAATTATGTAGAGCTACATGAGGGCTATAAAATTGTCAATTGGAGCTTGGACTGGTTCGGCCTAGATTTGAAACTATAGAGCTCCAAAGTGGGGTACCCGAAAACTAAAACTTAGTTTCAGTCAACTATGCCGACTGAAACCCATTTTTCCAGGCACCATATCTCCTAAACCATTTAGAACTAGGTGATGGTGATGTTGACAAAATTGTAGAGCTAGGTGGGTACTACAAAAGTGTCAATATGAGTTGGGGCTGGTTTGGTCTGGTTTGCAAACTACAAGCTTCTAAAGTAGGCCACTATCAAACTGGAGGGACACTTTTGAGACTTAGAAAATTTCTAAGTGCTGAGACAGCCCCTCTAGCTGACTTGTGGGCTAATTTTGAGCATGTTCTGGTCAGTTTCATAAGATGGCCATATTGAGACTTTTGTTCCCCATAAAATTCCCTACAACTTTGATTAAGGGTGCTCCTCCATGCAAGATCTCTAAGTTAGACTTTTTAATTAGTCAAACTAAGGCATCCTGGGCCAAATGCTGGTCAACAACACCTTGGAGGTCATTTTGGTAATTTTGGTCAACATGAACATTGCTCCATTAATTACTCTAAGTGAGATTAAGGTATTGTAGAATATAATTAGCCACTCTACCCCTTAGTTACACAAATATTCTAGGGTCACAAGATTGGAACAAATCAAAACCCTAAAACACCCACATTTGTTGCAAACAAAGTAAAATAAAATGAGATGATGCATGTGCATGCTTATGCAATGCAGTGCAATTTATGGAGCTAAACACCTAAGGTGTTACAGCCCTCCCCCCTTACAAAAATCTCGTCCCGAGATTTGGAAAGCGTACCATTTTTCATAGAATTCCTTATAACCATCCGCAAATAGTCCTCCAGTTCCCACGTAACGTCACTTTCACTACCCTGATTACTCCATATCACTTTATACCACTTAACCACTCGGCTTCTAGTTACTCGTTCTTGAGTATCGATCACCCGGACTGGCTTTTCTTCGTAAGTTAAATCAGATTCAAGCCTGATATCTCCCAAAGGAACTCTTTCCTCAGGAACCCAAAGACACTTCTTTAGCTGAGACACATGGAAAACATTGAATTGGCACTCATTTCAGGAGGTAACTGGATCTTGTACGCAACAGCTCCACTCTTGCCTATGATCTGGAAAGGACCCACGTATCTCAGTGCAAGTTTCCGCTTGACACCAAAACGTTGTACACTCTTCATTGGAGAAACTTTCAAATAAACGAAGTCTCCAACTTCAAACTCGAGTGGCTTTCTACGACGATCAGCATAACTTTTCTGTCTAGCTTGGGCTGCAGCCATATGTTTTTGGATGGTACGGACTTGTTCCTCGGCTTCCTGGACAAAATCAATACCATAATACCTTCTTTCACCAGCTTCTACCCAATTTAGTGGAGTTCTACACTTACGACCGTACAAAGCTTCGAATGGGGCCATCTTAATACTCTCTTGGTAACTATTATTGTACGAAAACTCGGCTAGAGGCAACCATTTTTCCCAAGAACCCTTGGATGAAATTACACATGCCCGCAACAGATCTTCCAAGATTTGGTTCACTCATTCAGTCTGACCTGACATCTGGGGGTGATAAGCAGAGCTTCTCACTAACTTGGTTCCCAGAAGGTGATGCAAGTGTTCCCAAAAGTGAGCAGTGAACTGGGGACCACGGTCAGAAATGATAGTATGAGGTATCCCATGGAGTCGGACTATCTGATTGAAGTACAACTTAGCATAGTCAGTGGGACGATAGTCCACTCTAACAGGAATGAAGTGCTGATTTGGTTAAGCGATCCACAATTACCCAGATGGAGTTATGATTTTTGACAGTAGGAGGAAGTCCGACGATAAAATCCATACTTATCTCTTCCCATTTCCAACCTGGGATAGAAAGTGGTTGAAGTAACCCAGCTTTCATGTGCACAGCTTTAACCCTACAGCAGGTGTCACACCTAGCAACATATGCAGCTATCTCTTTCCGCATCTTGGTCCACCAATAAAGTGGCTTCAAATCATAATACATCTTATTACTACCAGGATGGATGGACAACTTGGAAGAATGTGCTTCGGACAGGATCTGATCTCTAAGCTCTCGGTCCTTAGGTACCACTAATCTATCCTTAAACCACAGCACACCTTCTTCATCTACCCTGAAATGCTTAGTTTCTTCCTCTTTCATTTTACGCTTGATGTGGAATACACCAGGATCAGTCTTTTGGAGCTCAATAATTCTGTTTTTGAGAGTACAACTGATAGTAATGTTGTACAAGACTGCTGGATGTAGAAGGCGAGATCGATGAAAATCAGTTTCAACTAAGGAATGGCAATGAGACTTACGGCTTAAAGCATCCGCAACCACATTTGCCTTGCTAGGATGATAGTGCACTTGAAGGTTATAATCCTTAATCAACTCGAACCATCTTCTTTGACGCATATTTAACTCGGGTTGGGTAAAGATGTATTTGAGGCTTTTATGGTCCGTGTAGATATTGCAGACATTTCCCAACAGATAATGCCGCCACACTTTCAAAGCATGAACAACTGCAGCTAGTTCTAAGTCATGCGTTGGATAATTCACCTCATGTTTCTGAAGTTGTCGAGAGGTATATGCAATTACTAGGCCTTCCTGCATCAAAACACCTCCCAAACCTATGCCTGAGGCATCACAATAAACATCAAATGGTTTCTCGATATCCGGTTGTGCCAAAACCAGAGCCGAGGTTAGGAGGGTTCGCAGTTGGTGAAAAGCCGCATCACACTCAGGAGTCCAGACAAACCTGGTGTCTTTTTGCAGCAACCGAGTCATGGGTTTGGCTATTTTTGAGAAATCCGAGATGAAGCGACGATAATAGCCAGCCAACCCAAGAAAACTCCAGACCTCATGAACTGAAGTAGGAGCCTTCCAATTCAATACTTCCTGTACCTTGGTGGGATCCACCATAATTCCCCTATCGGACAACACATGCCCAAGAAAAGGTACTTCACGAAGCCAGAATTCTCACTTACTGAACTTCGCATATAGTTGATGTTCACGCAGTCTGGTGAGGACAATACGCAGGTGTTCAGTGTGTTCTTCCTCATTTTCAGAATATATCAAGATGTCATCAATAAACACCACCACAAACTTGTCCAATTCGGGCATAAACACCGAATTCATCAAGCACATGAAGTGTGCGGGGGCATTCGTCAGGCCGAAAGACATAACAAGATACTCATAAAGGCCGTATCTTATCGAGAAAGCTGTTTTTGGAATATCTTCAGGACGGATTTTAATCTGATGGTAACCAGACCTCAGATCAATCTTGGAAAAGACTTTAGCTTTAGACAACTGATTGAACAAGATATCGATACGTGGCAGAGGATACTTATTTTTGACAGTGACTGCATTCAGAGGCCTATAATCTACACACATCCGCAATGACTGGTCCTTCTTCTTCACAAAGATAGCAGGGCATCCCCATAGAGATGAACTAGGACGAATCAATCCCTTCTTCAAAAGTTCATTCAACTGCACCTTAAGTTTAGCTAGCTCATTCGGAGGCATCCTATAAGGTCTCCTAGAGATGAGTGTCGTGCCAGGCAACAACTCGATTTTAAATTCCACATCCCGATCCGGAGGGAGTCCCGGCAAATCATTGGAAAAAACGTCAGGAAACTCACTCACTATGGGAATTTCAGCCAACGCCTTTGCTTGCACAGCATGAACTTCACCAGACAAATCAATTTTTCTGGGAAGTTGTACTAGAAAACCCTTTTGATCTGTAGGATCTCTGAGCACAACTACCCGGGTGGATGTATCAATGAGTACCCCATTCTGACTCATCCAATACATGCCCAAAATAACATCTATGCCTAATCCTGGCAAAACCACTAAGGCAAGCGAGTACTTTCGCCTTTCTATCTAAAACTCAAGATTCTCCACTACTTTATTTGTGGAAATATTCCCACTTGCCGCACTAATGCAATAACCCCCACCTTCAACAGTATGTAATTTGTGTGCAAACTTTGATGCAAACTTAGGACTGATAAAGGAATACAAAGCACCTGAATCAAAAAGTACCACTGCAGGATGTTGGTCAACTAGGAACTTACCAGTAGTGACAATCTCACCAGATGGGATTTCCTCAATACTGTTATAATGAGCATGCCCCTGACGGCCACCTTGGTTGACATTCTTCTTAGGATAAGGACAGTTCCTGGACCAATGGCCTGGCTTGTTGCAGTTCCAGCAAGGCATGTTGCTGGGAGGAACACTAGAGCTACTCTGACCAGAATTTCCCTTTGGCAGAGCGACTGTATATGCCTTGCGGAACCCAGTCTTAGCAGCAGGCTTCTTCTGTGGTGGACGGAACTTGGTATTCTGGGCAGGTGGACGAGGGGAAGCCCTAGGTGCAGCTGAGGTTCGAGACTGCGAAGCACTCGCCTCAAGGGCCCTTTTACGGCTCTTAGAGGCAGAATAAATCGCATTATTGTTCTCATGAGTCAAAGCATCACTGATAAAATCATTGAAGGTAGTACACTTGCTAATGCCCATGGTCTTCATCAGCTTTGGGCCGAGGCCCCTTTTAAAGCTAGCAATTTTCTTAGCATCGGTATCCACAAACTCTGTTGCATACCTTGCCAGATTGTTGAAAGCTTGTAGGTATTCAGTCAAACTTTTATTACCCTGCGACAGCCTCATGAATTCTGTGTGCTTGATAGCCATAAGACCTGGAGGAATATAATTCCCTCGGAATGCTGCTTTAAACTGGTCCCACGCAACCGGGACATTTGCAGGCAATGTGGAACGATAGTGGCTCCACCAAATACCCGCTGGACCATGCAGTTGATGAGAAGCATATTCAATTTTTAGCTCATCAGTCAGGCGAAGCAGACGAAACTTCTGCTCAATAGTGTTCAACCACTTGTCGGCTTGCAGTGGTTCCTCCGCCTCCTTAAAGAGCGGGGGCTTAGTGTCAAGAAAGTCCTTGAAATCACTATATTGATTGGGTTCCGGGCCCTGGCGGCCATGACGAGCCTCCCGGTTGGCAAGCTGGTGCATAGCATCTGCCAGCATGCGTTGCCCTTCTACCACGGTCTGCATCAGCTCAACCGGGGTAGGTGGTGGCAGAGGGGGTGGCTGTTCCTCATCCTCATTGCCACGACCCCGACGGAGGTTGTACGACATCTGCAAAATGCATAGCCAATGAGCACTGACGGGAAATTTGTAGATGAATTATTGCAAATATGTCAAACTGACTTCATGAAAATGACTTTGCACAGAATCAAGGCACAATAACTCATCACAACCGCACAATCCATTCAAGTGCATCAATTGACACAATCAAGCATGGGCATCCAACAAGATGTAGTTTGATAACAGGCTCACTCACAGGGAGCACAGCAGTGACTGAACCGTTTACTTAAGATCTACGTGACTTTTGACCTTTCGTACGGGTACTCGGATTCGATCCCAAAATTTCTAATCGACTGAGAAAGGCTACTTCAAACTGACCACAAAGAGACTTCCCAACGGTAGTGTTCCATGGTGGATCATGACTAGCCACCTCGATACCAGCGCGTGCCAAGTAGCACAGCCTTATGTCGCGCGCCACAGGGGTCCCTTGGTTTCGTTGCGGCACCGAAGGGTGCTAATCGTGATACCATCACCGAACGCAACACAATAAGACATCCATTTGTAATCGAAATTAACAGGTTCAAACTAAACATCCAGGAAACATAGGGTTCGACCTTACATCCCAAAAGCCAAGTTATTACAAAGCCTCTCTCCAACACAGGGAGGGCACAAAAGATGATCCTAACATCGTAGCTACGTAATGACTACTCTAAGCATCGTCCTCAGAGTTGGTGTCAAGGATCTCTCCGCCATTCTCGTCGCTAACAGGCTCCAACTCCTTATCTTCTTCTTCTTTTGGTTCTTCTTCTGGTGGGGCATCCGGTGCCCTATTGACCTCCACTTCATCATCATCTTCAGCCATGAAGATTCCCGAACCCATCTCTTCATCTGCGTTATTGTCCCGAGGCAGCAGAGGATTGAGCTGGTTGTTCAGGCGGTGCACTTCTTCATGAAGATTGTCATTGTATTCTTCTGCATTCTCCAATTGTTGCTCGAGCTCCACCTGACGAGCTCTCTGGATGTTCTCCTCGTGCCAGGCTTCATCCCTCTAGTTCATGACATGGACCAGCATGCATTGACAGTTGCGATTGGCTACTGTCAACCTCTGGACCGCAAGTGTTTCTTGATCTCAGTCATGGATCACTTGCTCCAGTTGCTGTTGCGCCACATTCCTAGCAGCAGTCACCTCGGCCAACTCAGCCCTCAGCCTTTCCACCTCAGTGGGCTCGGGGCGGGGCTCACGTGGAGCTAGCTGGTGGCGAGGGGCCCTGCCTCCGGTTGACTTACGAGCGGTCCTCTTAGTGCGTGCCATCTGTATCAACAAGATACGACTTAAGGTGAGGATAATTTAGGGGATACGAAATTTAATTTAGTCGAGACTATTGATATTTTAAGGAGGGAGTGAAATGACATGTATGATATAATTAAACATGATGCATGCACGTTCCGTACGCCCTCTCACCTTAATAGAAACCTAAAGTTCTAACGCTAGGCGGTGGCATACATACGTTCTCTCATATAAACGAAACTATCGGTCTACTCATTACGCTGTTAGTGTACCTGCAGAAAATCTCATTTCAGCCTAACAATTTCCCAATATAAACACACAAGAAAGCAGTAAACTAAATACTTTCCATATACACATCCCCTGAGGTATATACTTCAGTATCAAAGCTACCCGATTTATAGATTCCCACAATTAAGTGCTTACATAATTACATGGTTTAAACATGTAAGTATGCAAGTCACCAAAGCTACTCTCCCCTAGATCGCCGGTTGGATGATCATGCTCTCACAACTCACACTTACCAGAGCGTCAAGGCAATTGATCCATACATTACCACCCAAGTGGATGGCATCCATACAATATCACGCCGTATGGACGACGAAACAAAAACAAACAAGGCCCTCAAGTTAGTCTTTATAATAAGCCACCTAAGAGTCCTTATTTGGGCTAAGGGATGTGATCACTGGCATACCTATAAAAATAATTTTTAGAGTTTTAACCCTTTTCATAAACAATTACTTTTGTTTTTAAATACTCGTACGATGTGTTTAATGTTGAATTATGCTCCGGTACCAGCTGTAACAGAACCGACCAAATTATAAGAGCACAAGTACAAAAACAAGCACCGAAGCGCTCAAATTTTCGAACTTGAGCCCATATAATCCCGGTAGTCAATCGAAACCACGAAGGATTTCAAACCAACTTGCTTACAACCAAGATCGCATCATTCAACATACACATCACACGTTACATTTCACAAGTAGTTCTGAAATACGCTTACACACACGGAGTCGCAAATTATTACAAACCAAGTTCATAAAGTAGCGGAAGCATAACAAACACCAGTTGTTTAAAACTACTGTCAGTCTTACTGATCAACATCCCGCAAAAGCATTAGGAAAGTACATAAAAGATGATCACGCCCTAGTGATCTAGTCTTCGTCACCCGCAGGGTGGAGACAAGTCTTGCAGAACCCTTGATAAAGCATATCATCTGCAACCGGAGGGAATAAACCCTGAGTACTGGAATGTACTCAGCTAGACTTACCCGTCAAAAACCAGAAATAAGATGACACCAAGGATTATGCAAGGCTTACACAAGAGGCTAGCTGACATCACATTTTTGCAGAAAGGCATAAGTAATTGAAACTCTTTTAACCTGTACTAGCAGTTATTTTTAGCATTTACCTGTCATCTATCTTAGCACCTGTACTAAACATGCACTTGATTATAATCAAACAATTATTAGCATTATATCCATAGCAGGTATAAATTGTGGCAACATTGTATCATTCACTTAACTATCTGTTCAATTAATGAGATCTACGTTGCCGCTGCTCAAGTCAAGTGCTCACTAACCGGGAGCGACGACGATTCGAATTGGATTCCTATCCAGCTGGAGGGGTATTTCTAACACTCACCGAGTCACGCCTGGCAAGGGCTGCTCAGGTCATCTTTCGTACAGTTTAGGAATCACGGGTCCGAATAATGTCGCGTCCCCAAGGGCGACACTCTGCCAGGTGATAGGGACTCTAACCCCCCTTGGTCTCATGCCAACGTCCCCAAGCACATCCTTTCTCTCCTCCAAGATGCAACCTACCATTCGATTCCTGGCCTGAACCATACTACTCGACTTCGCGGTCGGAACGACTTATTCGGTCAACTAAGTGTTAGACTGCGTTCAACATGACTCAAGGACGTACAGCGAATCGGTCCTTAAACGACTCAGACGGGCATAGCTCCACACCCAAGACGTGAAGTGTCTTGTGGCTGTACTATCGAACTCCCGCCCGGTCTCAATTTCATTTTAAGGCATGGTTCCATCCACGATAGCCATAAAGCCACTCGTGACCCATTCCTACATCTCGCGGATGACCGGAAATCACCCGACTTCTACCAGACTAAGCAGGGCTAAGCATTGACACGTGCCTAAACCTTATTAGGATTAAGTACGATATCTGGACAAGGACAGGTATAATGCCGCAAGTGTTTTCATACAACTCCTACAACTTAATGCAGTAAACAATTAAAATTACTCAAGATTAATTTATAAAACAATAGGTTCAGCATGCACCGGGGCTTGCCTTTCAAAAAAGTGGACGGCCGGTGATCTGGACACTCAGGCAATTCCTCAGCGGTGCCTCCTTCGCCGGCTGGTTCCTCTGGCTCCTCCGGCTGCTCCTGGATTTCCTCCGGGATCGCTTGCTCGAACTCGAGGAGAGTTACCCCCTCCGGAACACCTATTGCATGAGTGCATAATAAATTTCATGGATGCATAATGAAAGATGCAACATGCTCGGAATGAAATACATTACATCACTCCTAAAGCTCTATTCAAATCACTTCAATTATTAAGTACAAATTTCCTCTTCGGTAGAGAAGTACTCACCTAATCTACTCAACCTAAGGTATAGCTGTTCCTCTTCTGTTAAGGCCCTAACACCTAACAATCACAAGAGTTACATTACTTAGGTTACCACATCCAAACACAAAATATCACAGCAAGACATTCTGGACAGCAGCTAAATGTTTCTATCATAACTAGAGATTCCCAACTCTAAAAGATATGATCCAAGACAATCTCGAAAGCTTATAAAATGCCCTATAAATCATTTTCAGACCTCAACCCTTAATTCCTAAGTTTTCTAGGTCGAATTTCCCAAGTTCCAGAAATCTATCCCCTCTAAACAGAGAGCAGCCAATTCTGGACTGTCACTTAAAACAGCAATAGCTCCTAAACTACTAAGTCAAATGCCCCCAAATTTTGACACAAGCTAGTTCAACAAGTTTACTACAACTTTGATATTCATAAGTTTTCCAGCAAACACCCTTATTAATGGTCAACCACAAGGATACTACCAGTTGTCCAGAAAACCTAAAATTGGAAAGATTAATTATTTATTCATGTGGCAAACTTCTTCTAAGACCAAACTAATGTTACCAAAAGTTCACATAGGTCACAAAAACACCAGAAAGTAATGTGTGCCCACCTAGAATATTTATTCACACCCCTTTCTTAATTTACTTAATTAATTAAGTGGAATTTTAATCATATATGTAAACTGCTCATAAAATTCTATAAACATTACAGGAGACTCTCTAACCTAAAAAGAGGCTACTGTAAAAATTTGAACTAAAGTTATTCAGAGAAACTCCCTACACAAAATTCACAAGCCAAAAAGGCTGATTTTTGTATAATTAACAAATCACATTGAAAAGTATCAAACAACAGAATTCATATTTTTCTTAGACACTCTAGGGTACCAGGACACTCTCCAAAAAATTATATGAACATGGCATATGTAGAAAAATTACTAAAATTCATTCAAGTATTTCTTAAAACAACATGATACCATCATAACTTGAAAAGTACTTAAGCACTAATGCCCAAATTTTTACCAGAGCTAATACATATATAAATTAACCTACCCACCAATTTTCACAATTTTTGGGACAATAGAACTTCAGTTATTCATTTATCAAGTTTATATCCCAATTAAGATACATTTCAAAGATCTATTTAAATCTCCTAGAAATTAAACATCACAGATCAAGTTTACATTTTTCTAAAATACTACACATCATGCAGAGTCTAATAAAATTTACCTCATAATTTTTGAGCAAGTAAAACCCTAGATATACATTTCTTAAATTTTATCTAAAATCTGTGGCAAATATAAAAAGGAAAACTAAAACTAAAACCGAAACCCCACTAAAGGGTCGGCCTACAAGCCGACGCGGCCCAAATCTCATGGCGTGGCCCGCTCCCGCGTGCGGCCTGCTATGGCTCCCGCCCGTGCGTGCGTGCGACTGACCAGATGGCCCCACCGGTCAGAGAGAGAGAGGCGGAGGGGAGTGGCTGTGGTCGCCGGGACTCGCCGTCGGTGAGCCGGCCGGTGAAACTGGATGGACGAGCATGACCACGTCATCGAACTACATCGATTGGTGGCAAGAACGGGGTGGCGGAGCAACAGTAAGGTACTCACCGTTGGTCACGGCGGCACGGTGGAGGTGCGCGGCGGTACGTCGGCGACGGTGAGCCCCTACCGCCTCAACCAAACCCGCTCCCAGCTCCCTGAGGTCACTGGAAAGCTGACTAAGGGAAAAGGAAGGGATGAGAAGGGCTGAGCCGCTCTGACCACGGCGGCCTCGAACTCCGGCGAGGTCCCGAACGCAGCCGTGGCGGCGGAAGCGAGCAATGTGGCCTCACCTTCGCTCAAACACTCCCGGAAAGGGGTGGAGGTGGTAGAGGGAGATGATGCAGGGTCGCTAGCGGGAGGAATTGAGCCGAGACTCAATGACGACGGCGCACAAGCACGGGGAAGAGGCACGATGGCAATGGCACATCGGTGCTCCGCCCTGGCTCGGAGAGGGCGAGAGGGAAGCAGAGGCGCGAGTGAGCGACAGGGTCCGGCTTCGTGGCGTCCTTGAAGGCCCTGTGGTCTGACTAGTGGGACCCCAGCCGACGCATGGCCGCCACCGAGCCCCCATGCGTCGCCGCTGTCCTGGCTCCGGTCGACCACGGCAGACAGACGAGGCCGGTTTGACTGAATGGAGGCCGTCATCGTATGACTGACAGCGCGAATTCAATGAAGAATATCTCCTAAACCAGCTTGATTTAGTCGAAGATGATTACAACAATTATGTAGAGCTACATGAGGGCTATAAAATTGTCAATAGGAGCTTGGGCTGGTTTGGCCTAGATTTGAAACTACAGAGCTCTAAAGTGGGGTACCCGAAAACTGAAACTTAGTTTCAGTCAACTATGCCGACTAATACCCATTTTTCCAGGCACCATATCTCTTAAACCATTTAGAACTAGGTGATGGTGATGTTGACAAAATTGTAGAGCTAGGTGGGTACTACAAAAGTGTCAATATGAGTTGGGGCTGGTTTGGTCTGGTTTGCAAACTACAAGCTTCCAAAGTAGGCCACTATCAAACTAGGGGGACACTTTTGAGACTTAGAAAATTTCTAAGTGCTGAGACAGCCCCTCTAGCTGACTTGTGGGCCAATTTTGAACATGTTCTGGTCAGTTTCATGAGATGGCCATATTGAGACTTTTGTTCCCCATAAAATTCCCTACAACTTTGATTAAGGGTGCTCCTCCATGCAAGGTCTCTAAGTTAGACTTTTTAATTGGTCAAACTAAGGCATCCTGGGCCAAATGCTGGTCAACAACACCTTGGAGGTCATTTTGGTAATTTTGGTTAACATGAACATTGCTCCATTAATTATTCTAAGTGAGATTAAGGTATTGTAGAATATAATTAGCCACTCTACCCCTTAGTTACACAAACATTCTAGGGTCACAAGATTGGAACAAATCAAAACCTAAAACACCCACATTTGTTGCAAACAAAGTAAAATAAATTGAGATGATGCATGTTCATGCTTATGCAATGCAGTGCAATTATGGAGCTAAACACCTGAGGTGTTACACTGCATGCCCTAAAGATTTGGAGACACTATCTGCTTGGCAATGTGTGCAATATCTTCACAGATCACAAGAGTCTCAAGTACATATTTACTCAGTCTGAGTTAAATATGCAATAGAGAAGATGGCTAGAGCTAATTAAGGATTATAATCTAAATGTTCACTATCATCTGGGAAAGGTTAACATAGTAGCAGATGCCTTAAGTAGGAAGTCATATTCTCTTACCGTGCAATCTTTGTCCGAAGATGGGTTTAATTTGTTGCATCCAGCGGTGTTGCACAATATCTAGGTTAGTTGTACCTTGGAGAGCAAGATTATTGAAGGCTAGAAAATAGACAAGGGAATATTCTATATCAAGAAGAAAATGAAGAAGGGACTGACTAAGCACTTTAGAGTGGATGAACAGGGCGTGTTATGGTTCGATAACCGCCTTGTTGTACATAAGGATCGAGAGCTCAAAAACAAATTGATGGATGAAGCTCATCTTTCTAAGTTGTCTATCCATCCTAGAAGTAGCAAAATATATCAAGAACTGAGACCTCGTTATTGATAGACAAAGATGAAGAAGGAGATCACAACGTATGTTGCTCATTGTGACACATGTTGTAGAGTCAAAGCTCTTCACATGAGACCCACAGGTTTGTTGCAACCTTTGTCGGTACCGGATGATATAAGTATGGATTTTATCACCGGTCTTCCCACCACTCAGAAGAGAAATGATTCGATTTGGGTAATTGTGGATCACCTTACCAAATCAGCTCATTTTCTGCCAGTCAAGAATTCTTTTTGACCACCTTGGTATGCTGAGAAGTACATTGCAAAAATTGTTCAATTACATGGTATACTGAAAACTATCATGTCTGATCGAGGATCACAGTTTATAGCTCATGTTTGGGAGCATCTACATAAAGGTTTGGGTACTAGTTTGGTTCGTAGTATAGCTTACCACCCACAGACATATGGGCAGACAGAGAGAGTTAATGTTGTGCTCGAAGATATGCTTAGAGCTTGTGTGTTATCGTCCAGGGGTTCATGGGAATCATGGTTACCTTTGGCAGAGTTTGCTTACAACAATAGTTACCAAGAGAGTATCAAAATGGCTCCATTTGAAGCACCGTATGGTAGGAAGTGTAGGACACCGTTGAATTGGATTAAGCCTAGAGAAAGAAGGTTTTATGGGATCGATTTTGTTGAAGAAGCTGAGAAAAAGGTTTGTATCATCCAACAAAACATAAGGGCCGCACAATCACATCAGAAAAGTTACGCAGATAAAAGAAGAAGACCGCTCGAGTTTGAAGTTGGTGATTATGTATATTTAAAAGTTACACCCATGAAGAAGAAATAGTTTGGGATAAAGAAGAAGCTTGCTGCTAGGTTTGTAGGACTGTATAAGATAATAGAGAAGAAGGGTCTCGTGGCTTATAAGTTACAGTTACCAGAAGCGATGAGTTTGATCTTTCCAATCTTTCATGTATTGCAATTGAAGAAGTGTTTGTGTGTTCCAAAAGAGAGGATAGAACCTCAGGGCATTCGGATCAAATCAGACTTAGAATACCATGAGGTTTAGGTTTTGGACACTAAGGATCGAGTCACTCGGAATAAAGTGGTGAGAACATATAAGATACAGTGGAGTCATCATGATGACGGCGATGCGACATGGGAAATAGGAGAGTATCTGCAAAACGCTTACAAAGATTTTTATAACAAATGGTTCGTAACTCAAAATCTCAGGATGAGATTCTTATAAGAGGGAAGGCTGTAACACCTCTGGTGTTAAGCATGCATTAGGCACTGCAAATCATGAGCATGAGCACCATCTTGCATTCATGATCACATAAAATATAAAGGCAACATTGGGTTGAAACATATGAAACATGACTTCGAAACATAAATGTTGCATCTGCTTGTTTAAATATAACTATGCCTTGAGTATGCTTGAGTAGGTCTATAAACAAGTTGGTTTGGTAATGCAAATAATTTAGAAATGTCTAGCATGAAATTTGGAGCAAGTTTTGTATTCAAAAGTTTCTCAAAATTTGCTTTTAAAAATAAGTTAGAAAAATGAGTTTTTGAATTAAAATGAACTTTGAATCTGTAATTCAAAATCTAGTGAGAATTTGAAAAGGCACCTTTAAGCAAAGTTGTAGAGTTCAAAATTCTAAACAACTTTTATTTTTGGACCAATTCCTGAAAATAATTTTTGGTTGCTCAAAAATAGAATTTGCTGCTGTTTTATTTGAAAAATAAAAAGAAAAAGAGTTTCCTTTGGTTGATGGGTCGTGCCCTCCTTTTCTGGCCTATCTGGCCAAGCCGGCCTAGCCCACCTCCACGCCCACTCCCACGCGTCACCGCGCCAGCGCCCAACCGCGGCCGACGCTCGCCGCTGCGTGGACGGCATGCGCCGTCAACGTCGGCCGGGTGGCGGTCCGGTGGACCCCGCGTGCGTCCTCAAGACGTCGTGCCCGTGCCCCTGCGTCTATTCCATCCCCTAGCTTGCCCTCTCCCTTTTGTTTTTGAAAAACTCGAGCGGGAGAGCTGCTCGCCGCCGAGAGCCGACCCTTGCTCCGCAGTGACCCGCTCCATCTCGTGCTCCCTCCAGCAGCCGCCAACGTCAAGGTGAGGGGCCGTATTGGCCGTCTTCCTCTCCACCGACGTAAGTGCCGCTGCAGCTCATGCAGCCAACCCTACCAATGAGCCCTCCTCTCTTGCCCTTTCTGTGAGCACCGTGTTCGCCTTATCCTTGCGGAGCTCGCACGCCGCTTGTCTTACACGGCCATGGCTGAAGACGGCGTGCACACCGACGTGCCGCACCACCGCTCTACCAAGCAAGCCGGTGAGTTGCTCCTGCTCCAACTCTGCGCCATCTTCCAAGCCTATCTTGCTCGTGGTGCCGTGGGGAGTCTTGCAGTGCCGGTCCCGTCGCCGGGCCTTATAGCGGCGAGATCCGGCCGGTCAACGGCGACCCTGCCTCAGCTCCAACCGACGCATGGGGCCGGTTGACCCACGGAACCTAGCTGCAAGCGCCTGCGGGTGCACAACACCGGGTGCACCCAGACTTTTCAGCGGCTGGTTTTTCAAAAGGATTTAAGAAAATGAATTTTCAGATTTTGTGTAAATGTTTCCAAAATTCATATCTTGGTGTATAGTGCTCCAAATTGAATGAAACAAATTTTTCTATGCTTATTATGAGTAGATCTATAGTTTAAAAATATTGTATATTGATTTTGTGATACTTTTCTATGGAGCTTTATTTAATTCTTATAATTGCTGTTTTCTTAGAAAATGCATAGTAAATCACATGTTGCTCAAAAAAATATGGTTCTAGTTTTATTAGTCTTCTTTTGTGATGTGTCTTGCATGAAAAATATATGGTATGCATGTTCTATAGAAAAATATTGATGTGTAGTTCAAGTGCTAATTATGGCTGATTTTTGTTATTTCTAATAGAGAGCAAACTTTGTATAAAACATGCATGTGATAATTTTTGTACAGTGTTTGTTTACTATGTAGAACATGGAAAAAATACTAGATCTGTTGTTTGATACTTTTTGTAGTACAAAGTATTTTCATGCTCATTTATATACATAGCTTGTTATTTTTGTGTAGACTGTTTCACTTATCCAAATACCATGAAAATTTTATGGTAGTTTATCTAGGGTATGACTATGCTAATATAATTTTTCTAGATTTTTCTATGCACTAGAAATACATGTTGCTGTTGTAACCCTAGTTTAAAAGTGAAATAAACATAATATTCTTTATGCATGATTAGTTTAATTATGTAGTTTTGGTGTATCTTTGAAGCATCAAATACTTGCTGATGTCACTTGTCATGTTAGGAAAATTGTAGTGATGAAGTGTAGTAGCACATTTGTTGTGGCTTTATAGTAGTTAGCGATAGTTAACAAGGGTTAGTAATAGAAGAGAATGCAGTAGATGACATGCACAGTGGTAACTATCCTTGGATGATATTGACTACCTTATAGAAAAGTTTTACCTCTATTCTATCCAATGAATCTAATTGTGATCATCTGCATTTCATGCCAACATGATCATCATATGCCATCGCATCCGATATTCTGCTTGCATCCTCACTTATGCAATTACATCATAAAGGATCGCAGGAGGAGTTGTAAGTAGCAGTTCAGGAGGAGTAGACCGGGACTGATCCATAAGAAATCTAGGCACTGAAGGTGCTAGAGGAAGAGGAGCAAGGAGAGGACCTACCCGAGTGCATGGATCATCAACCTAGTTCGTTCGAGCGAGGCAAGCCCCGGAGCATCCTAAGTCTCCTACTTGATAAAAACAATCTTTTATATATGAGTGCTATATATTGTTGCATTAAGTTATAGGAGTTGAGTGAAACCGTTGATGTATTTATTACTACCCTTGCCTACCTTATTACATTCTTACCCTGTTAGGTTTAGGATCAAATAACTGCTTGGCTCTGCTTAGATCAGTAGCGATCGATGATTTTTGGTCACCTAAAATTATAGGTGGTTACTGGAATACTTTACCTAAGTAATGGATGACATCTTGGGAATAACCATGTGTTGATGGGTAATTGGAGACCAAATGAAAGAAGTTAGAGGCAACCATACAGGGTTCTGGGGTGCTATTAGTTTTCCGTCTGTGTCGGTTAAGGACCGATCATTACTCGTCCTTCTTGTCATGTTGAACGCATGCCTCACATTTAGCTGACCGAATAAAGTATGTTTCGACCACGAAGCTAGTGGCATGATTCGGGCCGGGACCTACACGGGTGTGTGTACTGGTGTTGAAGGGGGTATGACAGGGACGCGAAGAGTGAGTCCAAGGTGCGTCCTAGTTGTTGGGTGGTCCCTAGGTACTGCGGCTCCAGTTTATCCTGCGACGTTTATCAGAATCATGTCATTAGTGATCTGTAGCTCACTTTAGCGGGTGAATGTGGTTTGTGCGAGGAATAAATCACCAGCAGGTTAGGAATCGATTTGAATCGTCATCGCTCCTGGATAGTGAGCACTTGACTTGAATTATGGCATCGTAGTAATGATGATGGAACATTGATGGTTATCTGGATGATATTGTAAATGCTAATTATGAGTTAGTAACTAGATTTTATTGGTTAATCAAGTGATTGCTATAGTATAGGTGCTTACCTAGATTGATAGGTTATAATAAAATGATGCAGAGTATTTAAATGGTTCATTTTGTCAACTTTGCTCTTTCGCAAATGAGTCAGCTAGTCGACTAAAGAAATCCTTGCATACTCCTTGGTGTCACTTTATTTTGGTTTAAGACGGATAAGTCTAGCTGAGTACTTTCTCATACTCAGGGCGTTGTTCTCATTGTTGTTGTAGATGGTCAGATGTACTACGGTTATTGCATCAACTGCCTGTACCCGACGATGGGAAACAACTAGGACCAAGGGCACTGGTCGCTCCATATGTCTTATCTGATGCTTTTGGTGGAAATGGCTATCTCCTGGCACTGTATCTGAACTAAACATGTGTGCGTGGTTTTAAAACTATTTGCTTCCGCTACTTTATTATGAACTCGGTTTGTAATAACTTTATGTTTTAAACTCCGATGTATCTCAGTGTTGTTACGAACTTTATGTAACATGTGACTATGGCTACTAAACTTGTACGATCTTGGTTTGTATGTTGGTTGGTTTAAAATCCTTCGTGGTTTCACGGACTACCGGGTTATGCGGGCTTAAGTTTGCTAAATTATCTACTTCAGTAGAAGATTTTCTTACTTAATCTCGTATAATTGGTCGGTTCTGTTACATTCAGCCACAGCCGAGCGAGTGCAGACGATCAAGACCTATGAAACCATACCATGTAGCCATCTCTTGCTATGTACTGCTCTGCAAAACCAAGCAAAAGAAATTGCTTACGGAAGCAAGAGCAACTCGTCTTCACTCTTCAGTCTACTCTTCGACTACTGTGAATGCTTGGAGTGAAATAACTGTAGAGGCTTTCTTCATGCATTCAATTAACTCATCGCAACCATGCAAGGTGAAAGGATCAAGATGCCCAAGAGGGGGGGTGAATTGGGCTTTTCTAAAAATTAATTGCAAGAATTAAATCCTACAAGCCGGAATTCACCCCTAGTGCCTACTTGTGTTCCTAGAGAGTCTACCGTTAAAAAGTTTTGCACCCTAGTTTCCAATCCTAGTCTAGCATGGCAATTCTAGGAAAGTAAAACAAGCAATGAAAGTAAATACGAGAAAGTAATTGCTTGAATGTAAAGGGGCAAGGAACACGGCGATGTTTTTCCGAGGTATCGAAGAGTCGCCACTCCCCACTAGTCCTCGTTGGAGCACCCGCGCAAGGGTGTCGCTCCCCCTTGATCCGCGCAAGGATCAAGTGCTCTCTACGGGTTGATTCTTCGACACTCCGTCGCGGCGAATCACCCAAAACCGCTCACAACTTGAGTTGGGTCATCCACAAGCTCCGCCGGATGATCACCAAACTCCCAATCACCACCAAGCCGTCTAGGTGATGGCGATCACCAAGAGTAACAAGCTAGAACTCTCACTTGACCACGACGAGCCCAAATGAGGAGGTGGATGCACACTTGCTACTCTCGAATCACTAGTGAGGAATCTCAAACTTTGATTCTCGAATCTCTATCCTCACTAGAGCTCTTGCACTCCCTTGCACTCTAAAGGGTTTTCTCAGATGTTTGAATGAGCAAGAGACCTCTAAAAGAGGTGGAGGGGTTGTATTTATACACCCCTCAAAGAAAACGAACCGTTACTTTCTGACACGGGGTCACCGGACGCGCTGGTGCAACACACCGGACGCGCCGGTCCCCCGTAACGGTCAAAACGCGATTTTGAAATCGAACCACCGGACGCACCGGTCAGGGGTGATCGGACACGTCCGACGTGCAAGGGTGCTTACTGTACTTGCACCGGACGCGAGGCCGCGTCCGATGCCTGAAGACCGGACGCGTCCGGTCCTCTCAGGACCTTACTGGACTCGCACCGGACTCGCCGATCAAGTCCAGTATCGCGTCCGACGAGTGTTCTCCAGGAATGACACGTGTCAGCCACTGACCACTGCGTCCGGTCCTAGCGAGGACCGCGTCCGGTGGTCAGGGTCCAAACCCTAGCGCGGTTAAGTACAGACCGGACGCGTCCGGTGCTCCCGAAGACCGCGTCCGGTGCCTGGAAAACAGCCCGAAACTCGTCGAAACGCGTCGCAACTTCAACCAAGTTGCTTCTAACTGAACTATGAGCTAATCTAGGGTTGCCTAGCGCCAAGTTTAACAAGTGTGCACCACACCTAAACATAGGACTCGCCTAGGTCAAGCTACCCATTCATGCCCCTCTTGATAGTACGGCCAAAAGAGAAAAACGAAGATCCTAACGACTATTCCGAATGTGTCTCAACACTTCGTCATCCGGAACTAACCGTCCTTAATCTTGACGTCACTCTTTTGAAAACCGAAACGATTTCCATCAAGGGACACGAAGCCACAGTGCTCAAAGCAGTTATCACCTCCATGACCTAACTTACCAATGTTTCTGCAAAACACACGTTAGTCATGGTAATAAAGTGTTGTCATTAATTACCGAAACCAAACCTTGGGGCCTAGATGCTTTCAATCTCCCCCTTTTTGGTGATTGATGACAACACTAAGTTTCAATGGATTAGAGTGAAGGTTTTCGAGCATGCTTGGTTCACATAAGCAAAAGACAATAAGCATACAAGGTTAGGAATTGCTTATGTGCTCCAAGCCAAAAGAGTGTACTTCATAAGATAAGACAAAAAGCGTTAGTACACATAAAGATATAGCTCATAAGTAATCGGAGTAAGGCACGGAAGCACAACCTTAGAGCTATAGCTAAAACGGTGACATATATTAATCACTGAGACGGATAACACATTAAGACTCAAAGATTTACGACTCGACGACAATGTCACACGAATGCAATACTGAAAATAAACAAGATATGCAAGAATGTAGCACACGAAAAACGAAAACCCACTAACAAACTCCCCCTGAAACTACTCTCTCTCCCCCTTTGGCATCAAGCGCCAAAAAACTAATCTAATCTGACGGGGGGACAGACGGAGTCGTGTCGGGTGCCGAGGTGCGCGGAGTGATCACGAAGTGAAGCGAATCGCCCTCGGAGTCTGAGCTATCTGGCTGACCCTCTGAAGAAGCTCGTGGCTGCGAAGCGGTCTGGGTCTGAGCAGGAACAGGCACTGACTGTGTAGCAACAAGTGGATCTGTCTGAGTGACCTGAGCCTGAAGTGCGCCAGTAGCTGGGGGGTCTGTCGAGGCAACTGAAGAAGGGAGGGTCTCTGTAGTCCCGGTCCCTGTCACTGGTGGAACGACTGCCTCGGAAGCTGACAACCCTGACAAAGTGTGAAACGTAGTAGTATGCGAGGGTGTCGGCTGACCAGTCAACTCGCTGTAAGTGGCACTGAAGTCACCAATAGGTGTGCCTGTCAAGAGATGTGGGCGAGGCTGGTCTGACGGTGTGAACCCCGTATGGATAGGTGTGAAGCTCGGGGACTGAAAAGACTGGGGAACCTGCTGCTGTGGAGATGTAAACTGAAAGCTCGGCTGTCCCTGACTCGATGGACCACTGGAATGCAAAGCCGGAGCCATAATAGATGCAGGCGGAGGAACCCCAACGGTGATGAGATGCCGCAAAAGATCCATGTACTGCTGCTGACTCTGTCGCTGCATCTCAACCTGCTGCCTCTGGATCTCTAGCTGCTGTCGCTGAAACTCGTCCTGGCGAGCCTGTATCTGTGCTAGTGCTGCAGCTGTATCCTGTGCCTGGCGCTGTATCTGCTGCTGCTGCTGCTCCTGAGCCTGGGTCAGCCTCTCAAGGATAGCCACCATGGCTGGGTCTGAGCGGGAGGCTGAGCCAGATCCACCGGCCTCGTGGTCGTGAGACCGAGGAGACCGGTACCTGGGGATGGGCTGATAGTCCTCATCAGTGCTGTCGGAAGTGACATCCTCAGGTATCTCAGCAGTCTGAGCCTCAAGGTCTGCGAGCTCTGCCTCGGCAAGCTCGTCAACTCTAGCGTCCTGCTCAGCTGCTGTCTCAGGAACATCAGGGCGCTCACGCTGTCCTGGTGCTGGATCCTGCTCTCTAGTAACTGAAGCCCAAAGCTGTCTGATGTCATAGTCAGGGAATGCTGTAGTAGTGTTGGCAATCTCTGCCCTGATCTCTGGTGGCATCTGGATAGCAGATCTGATAATGAAGCAAATCCAGTGGGCATAAGGAAGCTGACGGTTACCCTTGAAGCCCTCAGCAATGGTGTCCTCCATCTCACTGAGAATAAGATCCCAGATATCAAACTGTCGCTGTGTCACGAGGTGGTGAACAACCCAAAGCTGCATCCTCGTCAGTCCCTCTCTGTAGCCAAGTCTGGGCAGTAAGGTGCGTCTGAGTATAGCATCCAGAACTCAGGCTAGAGGTGTCAGGCTGGCAGGTGTACGACGTGACCCTTCGCCAAAAGGCTCGCAAAAGCAGGGTCGAACCAGGTCGGTGGGTGGCACTGAACCGCCGTGAGGGCGTCTGGGAGGTGGAGTCTGACCATAGCACAACTGGTGGATCCTCGTGTCAGAAGCAGGTAGTCTGAGGATCTCTCGGGCTCTGGAGCTGTAGAGTCTGTGGTCGCGGCCTCTGAATGCAAAGTGAATGAACTCATGGGCAGGATCAATCCATAGAGAAGCGTAGAACTCCCTGACCCATGTGCCGTAGTAAGCACCTGTCCGTCCAAGTAGATCTGATAAGCCAGGCAGATAGGACAGGTGAGGACGGAGCTGCTCTCCCACAACATCAACCAATGCCTCTAGTCGACATACCCTCTGAGGTCTGAAAGCAATGCCACTGTCAACTAGGGCCCTGTAGAAGTCCTCCTAAAGTGGGGTATAGAAACCCTCTGAAGCTCTGGGATCTCTGACAGGTGGAAACCATCGGCTGACCTCCACGAACCGCAGACCCTTCACCTGACGTGCTGAAGCACCCCTCAGGTCCAAGTGCTCGACCGGGGGTGACCCTCTGACTCTGGGAGGAGGTCGTGCTCCACGACGCGGGCCCTCTGGCCTCGGTGTCACCTGTGAACGAGCACGTGTGGAGCGGCGACGTGGTGGAGACTGAGCTGCCTGCTCCTCTATGTCCTCAGTGGCCTGTGGAGCCTCAGTGGCCTGGGTAGACTCAGTAGCTGGTGTAGTCTCTGTAGCCTGTGTCTGCTCTGAGGGAGGATCAACTGACATCTGCTCTGAAGGTGCTGTAGCCTCGGTGCCCTCAGTGGCCTCAGTGCCGAGCTGTCGACCTTCAAGATGAAAGCGACGCTCGCCTATGTGTAACCCACTGCGTCTGCCACCTCTCTCTGCCTGCTCTGCGGCGTCTGCCACGGCCTGAGCAATCTCTGCATCTGACGGTGCCTTTCTCTTCTTTTTGGCTGCAATCTTGATGCGCTTTCCACGCGCAATCTCATCACGACGGGGAGGACTGTTGTCCCCGTCACCAGGAGCACCTCCGGCGTTCTTGCAACGCACCATGCTGACTGACTGCCTGAAAACCTCTGTGAGATGATGAACTGACACTCGAGAGGCTTGGCTTCAATCCGTATCCGCAGGCTTGGCCTCGGATTAAGCAAACAGATCTGACTCGGCACACCGACTGACTCGCTGTACGTATGGAATAGAGAGATATACAATAAGCATATATATATCTAAAGATACGAAACCCTAGATAGCAAGCACGTGAGATACGAAGTGAAGCGACGCTAAGCTACCTCGGATCGACGAGACGACGGTGAATGGACGAGGTGACCTAGTTCGCAAGAACCCCCGAGATCGGCGATCGAGCACTGAAACGACCAATCGAGATAGCAATGAAGGGTTATGGTCAACGGCAAGCCCTAACGAGAGAATTGAAAGGACTTGAATCGAAAACTGAAACGAGAACGCGCCGTTACCTGAGTTAGGGTTACCAAACCCTAATCTAGGGTTTAGGGGTAAACCCTAGTTTCAAAAACTCGGCCGAAAGAAGCGAGGGCACGGGAGTACAGGGGTGAGCTGCGGCGCTGGGGGATACCACAGTGGTGGCAGGTGGCCGGCTCTTGGCGGGTGGTGGCTCGCCGGCGGCGATTTTTGGCGGCGGCGCGATATGGCGAGCAGCGGGCACGGACGCGGGCGCAGCGCGGCTGGGCAGCGCGGGAGAGCGAGAGGGCGCGGCGAGGCTCGCCGGAGAGCAAGGGCGCGGCGCGTGGAGGCTCGCCGGCGGCGAGGAAGAAGCGCGGGAGCGGCGGAACGGCGACTAGGGCACGGCGGCGGCGGATGTCGAGCGGATGAGGAAAAACAGAGAAAAACGGTTCGGTTATATGAGGGCTGAGATCCGCTTGATTCGGTAGCACCGGACGCGGTGGTCAAAATCACCGGACGCGGTGGTGCAGCGTCCGGTGACACTCCAGTAAGCGCCTGGAGTCACCGGGCGCGTTCGGTGAGGACAGACCGGACGCGGTCAGAGTCCGATGGCTGAGTGCTCGGGAATTCATCGCGGAGCACCGGACGCGGTGGTGGTAGCCGGGACCGGACGCGGTGGTGGTCAGAGGCGCGTCCGGTGCAGCGTCCGGTGCCTAGATCTGGACTTTGTCTTCTGGAAAACCGGACGCGCTGGTGGACACGGGGACCGGACGCGGTGGTGAAGCAACACTGCGTCCGGTGCAGCGTCTGGTCGCTGTTTTTCGCCATTCTTCGTTCCGAACTTCGACGCGACTTCTCCCAATCAAGTTCCAATCCAAAGAGACACAAATAAACACCAATTGGAACTCGATATGAGTGACCTCACTCAAACCCTCAAATTTTTTAAAATATTTTGCCTTAGGCTAGTATTATTTTTACGAAAATAGGCAATAAACACCCGAGGAGCAACGTATGGCCATGCAATAGAGTTTTTGAACCTTTAGGAGCGTCAAATGCTCTCTTTATTCATGGACGAACACAGAGGTTGCTCAAAGCTAAACCGAAAAAGAACGACAAACAAACAACCATGCATATGCAATGCGATACAAGAAAGTAAAGCTAGGTTGCTTGTCAAGTTTGATCCACGGTTAGGCTTCTTCACTCCTCCAAAGGAGGGTTATCGTAACCGTGTTAGCCAAGCCCTAAATGCATTGCGATAAAATAAACATGACATATGATACATTGCAATGCAAGGGACAACACGCGCTCATTTTTTAAAGTTACTTGAATCAAGCACATTTAGTTCACTTCTTAGCCTACAAAAGGTAGCCTCGTCCAAAGGTTTAGTGAAGATATCCGCTAATTGATTTTCACTTCGTACACCTTCTAGTGATATGTCATTTTTAGCAACGTGATCTCTTAGAAAGTGATGGCGGATATCAATGTGCTTGGTGCGAGAGTGTTGTACCGGATTGTTAGCAATTTTAACGGCACTTTCATTATCACATAAAAGTGGCACCTTTTCAAGAACAACTCCATAGTCTAGGAGGGTTTGTTTCATATATAAGATTTGTGCACAACAAGCCCCCGCGGCAATGTATTCCGCCTCGGCGGTGGACAAAGCCACACTATTTTGCTTTTTAGATGACCAAGATACTAGTGATCTCCCAAGTAAATGGCACCCTCCGGATGTGCTTTTTCTATCAATTTTGCAACCGGCATAATCCGAGTCGGAATAGCCAACTAGTTGGAATCTAGCTCCTTTGGGATACCATAAACCAATACTTGGGGTGTGCTTAAGATATCTTAGGATTCTTTTTACAGCACTTAAGTGAGGTTCTTTAGGGCACGCTTGAAAGCGAGCACACATGCACACACTAAACATGATATCGGGCCTAGATGCGGTAAGGTACAACAAGCTACCAATCATAGAACGGTAGAGAGTTTGATCAACCGGTTTACCTCCCTCATCTAGGTCGAGATGTCCATTTGATGGCATTGGGGTCTTGATTGGCTTGCATTCTTCCATCTTGAATCTTTTGAGAAGATCCTTGGTATACTTTTCTTGAGAGATGAAAATCCCTTCTCTCATTTGCTTGACTTGAAAACCAAGGAAGAATGTGAGCTCACCAATCATTGACATCTCGAACTCCTTCGACATCAATTCACCAAATTCCTTGCAATAATCATCATTTGTTGACCCGAAGATGATATCATCAACATACACTTGACAAATGAAGATCTCCCCATTAAGCTTCTTGGTGAATAGTGTGGTGTCGACTTTCCCGATGGTGAAGCCCTTCTCAATGAGGAAGTCCCGGAGGCGCTCATACCATGCTCTAGGGGCTTGCTTGAGCCCATATAGCGCCTTGGACAACCTATAAACATGATTAGGATATCTAGGGTCTTCAAACCCGGGAGGTTGATTGACATAGACTAGTTCATTTATAAAGCCATTTAAGAATGCACTTTTCACATCCATTTGATATAGTTTCATATCATGATGTGATGCATATGCAAGGAGGATACGAATGGCTTCAAGTCTTGCAACGGGTGCAAAGGTCTCTCCAAAATCAAGCCCTTCAACTTGAGAGAACCCCTTTGCAACTAGTCTTGCCTTGTTCCTCACTACTATGCCTTGGTCATCTTGCTTGTTTCGGAACACCCACTTGGTTCCAATGACTCTTGCACCTTTAGGATGCTCTTCAAGTGTCCAAACTTGGTTGCGGGTGAAGTTGTTCAATTCTTCATGCATGGCATTCACCCAATCCGGATCTTGAAGAGCTTCTTCTACATTCTTCGGTTCAACACAAGAGACAAAAGAGTGATGTTCAACGAAAGAAGCTAGCTTTTGAGATCGAGTCATTACTCCCTTTGTAGGACTCCCTATGATGAGTTCTTGTGGATGAGCTTGAAGTAGAGGTGAGTTTCTTCTATCAACCACTTGAGGAGGTGGATGGGGAGCATCAACATCTTGTGCTTGTGCCTCGGCTTGTTCATGAGAGACATAAGTGTCTTCATTTTCAACTCTCTCATTCTTGTCATCATCTTGAGGCACACGTGATGAAGATGGTGGATCAATGATTTGCACATTGTCTTCATCATCTTTTGGCTTGATGTCTCCCACCGGCATGTTCTTCATGGCCTCCCTCAAGGGTTCATCACCTACATCATCACAATTCTCAATTGCTCCTTGGGAGCCGTTAGATTCATCAAATTCCACATCATATGTTTCTTCAACCAAACCGGTGGTATGGTTAAATACTCTATATGCTTTGGACTTTGATGAGTAACCAACAAGAAAACCAATATCACAACGTCTTTGAAACTTCCCTAGGTGTTGACGCTTCTTGTAGATGTAGCATTTGCAACCAAACACCCGGAAGAATGAGACGTCCGGCTTCTTCCCATTTAGCAACTCATAGGGGGTCTTGCCAAGAAACTTTTGGAGGAAGAGGCGATTTGAAGCATAGCATGCGGTGTTGATTGCCTCGGCCCAAAACTTTTCAGGAGTATTGTACTCATCTAACATTGTTCTTGCAAGGGTGATCAAAGTCCGGTTCTTTCTCTCAACTACACCATTTTGTTGAGGAGTGTAGGTTGAAGAAACTTCATGCTTGATTCCAATTTCATCACAATAAGCTTCAATGTTGGTGTTGTCAAACTCTTTCCCATTGTCACTTCTAATCTTCTTTATCTTGACTTCAAATTCATTTTGAGCTCTCTTTGCAAACTTCTTGAAGCAACTTGCCACTTCGGATTTGTCATGAAGGAAGAAGGTCCATGTATATCTTGAGTAGTCATCCACTATCACAAGACAATAGAGATTACCACCCAAGCTCTTGTATGTTGTAGGCCCAAACAAATCCATGTGTAGAAGTTCTAGCACTTTTGAGGTTGACATGAAAGCCTTGGTTGGATGAGTGTTTGCAACTTGTTTGCCCGCTTGACATGCACTACAAGGTTTGTCCTTTTCAAACTTCACATCCTTCAATCCTCTTACTAGTTCTTTCTTCAATAACTTGTTGAGAGTGCTCATTCCAACATGTGCAAGCCTCCTATGTCAAAGCCAACCAAGTGAGGTCTTGGTGAACAAACATGTCATCAAATTTGCATCTTCGGAGGTGAAGTCAACAAGATAAAGATTGTTGTATCTAAATCCTTTGAATATCACTTGCTTGTCATCTATCTTTGAAACTTCAACTTCATTTGGTGTGAACAAGCATTGGAAGCCAAGATCACAAAGTTGCCCAACGGATAACAAGTTGAAACTCAATGAAGCAACATAGAGCACATTTGAGAGTGAGTGATCATTTGATATTGCAATCTTGCCTATACCCTTGACTTTGCTCTTTGAATTATCCCCAAATATAATCTTCTCTTGACATATCCCATTCTCTTCAATGGAGGTGAACATACGAGGATCACCGGTCATATGTTGAGTGCAACCACTATCAATAACCCAATGAGATCCACCGGTCTTGTAGTTCACCTACACACAAGAGATCAAGCTTTTTGTTTAGGGACCCAAACTTGAGAGGGGCCCTTGACTTTCTCAACTAGTGACTTGGCAACCCATATTTTCTTTGGCCTATTCTTGTTTGGGGGACCCAAAAACATGACTTTCATCTTTCTATTTGAATCTTTTCTTAGCATGTAATGAGCATTGAAGGCAAAGGGTCTAGCATGCTTGGGCAAGGGTTGTGGTGGTGGAGTTTTGCATTCATGAGCAAAATGACCTTCTTGACCACACTCAACACATCTCTTTGGCTTGGGCTTTGATTTGCTTTGTTGTTGAGCTTTTGCTTTCTTCTCTTGATTTGCCAAGTACCCAATACCACTTCTATCCATCTTCATCACGGTGTTCATGAGGAGCTCACTTTGCAAGTATTGGCCTCTTGTGAACTTGCTTAGGCCGGTCTTGAGATGCTCTTTTTCTTGCTTGAGCTTCTTGTTCTCTTCAATGAGTGACTCATTTGTTGTTTGCTTCTCAAGAGCCATCAAACCTTTGAGCTTCTTGTTCTCATTTGCAAGCTTCTCATTCTCACACTTGATCTTGGCATAATCATCATGGTTGCATGACTCAACCACACTCTTGCCTTTGCTACTAGAACCTTGCTCAATGCTTTCAATGATCAAATCATCACATGATGTAGCTATGTCACACTTAACAACATTGTTAGTAGCATCATGTGTCTCAAGAGCAAGTTCATTAGCAACCACAAGACTTTCATAGTCAATTTTTAATGTGGTGTATTTGTCTTTTAGAGAGCTATGTCTAGTGATGAGCTCATCATGCTTCTTCTCAAGTTTATCATGTTGATCTTTAAGCTCTTTGTTAGAGGTTTTGAGCTCCTTGAGAGTGGAAGACATAACTTCATTTTGATCTCTAAGCTCACCACTAGTCTTTTGAGCATTTTCAAGCTTAGATGAGAGTGATTCATTTTCATTTTGAAGATCATCATTTTCACTTCTTGTCCTTCTTATGATTTTAGTGTATTTGTTTAGTAATTTTACAAGTTCATCATAAGAAGGTGCATCAAATTCATCATCACTATCACTATCATCATCATCATCACTATCATGATTTTGTACCTTACGTTCACCCTTGGCCATAAGGCATAGGTGAGTAGTGGACGATGATGGTGAAGAAGGCGGTGAAGGTGGTGGTGAAGATGTCGGTGAAGATGATGGCCCCATCACAAATGCGGCAACCTTCTCTTTCTCATCATCGCTCTCATCTTCGGAGGAGCCATAAGATGATTCAATGTCGGTGAGCCAATCACCAACAATATAAGCCTTTCCACCCTTCTTCTTCTTGTAGAACTCCTTCTTCTTGCCATCCTTCTTCTTGTATGGCTTGTTCTTCTTCTTCTCATCTTCTTCATCACTTGAATCATTTTTCTTGCCCTTGTTCTTGTTCTTGAACTTGTCTTTTGGTGGTCTAGGGCATTGATGAGCTAGGTGGCCAAGTTCACCACAATTGTAGCAATCCATCTCCGAGATGGGCTTTCTCTTGCTACTTGTGAAGAATTTCTTTTTCTTGCCATCGAACTTGATGCCACTCTTGTTAAGCTTCTTTAGCATCTTGGTGGTCTTCCTCACCATGAGTGCAAGTGATTCATCATCGATATCACTTTCACTTGAGCTTTCTTGCACGATCATGGCTTGGCCCTTCTTCTTCTTCTTGTCATGGCTAGCTTTGAAGGCCAAGTCTTTCTTCTTTGAAGATGATGAGCCCTCTTCCGGAGTGATGTGCATGTACATCTCATGAGCGTTGATCTTCCCCAATACTTGAGTCGGTGTTGCGGTGGAGAGATCACTTTGATGAAGCACGGTGACAATGTGACCATACTTCTCAACGGGAAGAACACTCAAGATCCTCCTTGCAACATCCGATTGACTCATTTGAGTGAGCCCAAGAGCATTGAGGTCCTCTACAAGAACATTCAAGCGAGTGTACATTTCATTAGCACTTTCTTTGGGAAGCATCTCAAAAGAATTAATTTTCTTTAAAGCAATATGATAGCGTTCCTCACGCTCACTCTTAGTTCCCTCATGGAGAGCACAAAGATTTTGCCACAAATCATGAGCGTTCTTTGCATTACGCACACGATTGAAGATATCTTTGCCTAAGCCCCGGTAGAGTGCATTTTTGGCCTTTGCATTCCACCGGTCGTACTTCTCCTCGTCACCCGTGGGGTTTGCGGGATCCTTGATAGCGGGAAGCCCTTCGGTTGCGGCTCTAAGACACCCGACATCTATGGCTTCGAGATACGCCTCCATCCGGATTTTCCAATACGGAAAATCATCCCCCTCAAAGGTGGGAGGTGGTCCTTCCCCATTAGACATCTTGCTCTAGGCGGTAAAGCCTAAATTAGGAGCAACACGGCTCCGATACCAATTGAAAGGATCAAGATGCCCAAGAGGGGGGGTGAATTGGGCTTTTCTAAAAATTAATTGCAAGAATTAAATCCTACAAGCCGGAATTCACCCCTAGTGCCTACTTGTGTTCCTAGAGAGTCTACCGTTAAAAAGTTTTGCACCCTAGTTTCCAATCCTAGTCTAGCATGGCAATTCTAGGAAAGTAAAACAAGCAATGAAAGTAAATACGAGAAAGTAATTGCTTGAATGTAAAGGGGCAAGGAACACGGCGATGTTTTTCTGAGGTATCGGAGAGTCGCCACTCCCCACTAGTCCTCGTTGGAGCACCCGCGCAAGGGTGTCGCTCCCCCTTGATCCGCGCAAGGATCAAGTGCTCTCTACGGGTTGATTCTTCGACACTCCGTCACGGCGAATCACCCAAAACCGCTCACAACTTGAGTTGGGTCATCCACAAGCTCCGCCGGATGATCACCAAACTCCCAATCACCACCAAGCCGTCTAGGTGATGGCGATCACCAAGAGTAACAAGCTAGAACTCTCACTTGACCACGACGAGCCCAAATGAGGAGGTGGATGCACACTTGCTACTCTCGAATCACTAGTGAGGAATCTCAAACTTTGATTCTCGAATCTCTATCCTCACTAGAGCTCTTGCACTCCCTTGCACTCTAAAGGGTTTTCTCAGATGTTTGAATGAGCAAGAGACCTCTAAAAGAGGTGGAGGGGTTGTATTTATACACCCCTCAAAGAAAACGAACCGTTACTTTCTGACACGGGGTCACCGGACGCGCTGGTGCAACACACCGGACGCGCCGGTCCCCCGTAACGGTCAAAACGCGATTTTGAAATCGAACCACCGGACGCACCGGTCAGGGGTGACCGGACGCGTCCGACGTGCAAGGGTGCTTACTGTACTTGCACCGGACGCGAGGCCGCGTCCGATGCCTGAAGACCGGACGCGTCCGGTCCTCTCAGGACCTTACTGGACTCGCACCGGACTCGCCGATCAAGTCCAGTATCGCGTCCGACGAGTGTTCTCCAGGAATGACACGTGTCAGCCACTGACCACTGCGTCCGGTCCTAGCGAGGACCGCGTCCGGTGGTCAGGGTCCAAACCCTAGCGCGGTTAAGTACAGACCGGACGCGTCCGGTGCTCCCGAAGACCGCGTCCGGTGCCTGGAAAACAGCCCGAAACTCGTCGAAACGCGTCGCAACTTCAACCAAGTTGCTTCTAACTGAACTATGAGCTAATCTAGGGTTGCCTAGCGCCAAGTTTAACAAGTGTGCACCACACCTAAACATAGGACTCGCCTAGGTCAAGCTACCCATTCATGCCCCTCTTGATAGTACGGCCAAAAGAGAAAAACGAAGATCCTAACGACTATTCCGAATGTGTCTCAACACTTCGTCATCCGGAACTAACCGTCCTTAATCTTGACGTCACTCTTTTGAAAACCGAAACGATTTCCATCAAGGGACACGAAGCCACAGTGCTCAAAGCAGTTATCACCTCCATGACCTAACTTACCAATGTTTCTGCAAAACACACGTTAGTCATGGTAATAAAGTGTTGTCATTAATTACCGAAACCAAACCTTGGGGCCTAGATGCTTTCACAAGGGTTGCTTTGTGCCTCGATTTATTGAACCAAACACATATCGGTAGTACTAGTAGTCATGAGTGGCATTGATCTTACAAGAACCAAACACCTATCAGTAGTCTTCGATAAAATGTCACGCCCGGTTTTCCAAAGAAGACCAAGCACTCGTTATATGTGTGCCCAGAAAGTCCACACATACAACAACAGTATAGAGATATTAAAACAATGTTTATATAAAGCGGAAGACTTACTATATTAACACTTACAACTATCAGAGTATCGCAGAACGGTGGCTAAGCTTCTGCTTGGGCTCCATTCTTCTCAGGGGTGGCTGACTGGGGGCTCAGTATGCCAAGCACTTCTTATAGACTTCTAGAAACTCCACTACACCTTTATTCTTCTTCTAAGCAGCACCTTACTACACACTAGAGTGTGGGGAAATAGCAAGAGTGAGTCCATATCGAACTCAACAAATATAACACAGGGTTCATGAAGCTCAAAAGGTTTGACACGGGTTTACTGCAATAGCTTTTAGTGAGTCATCTTTTTAGCATTTGAGTAGCAACAAGTTATGTAAGCCCAAATAACCTCATGATCATGTAAACGTGAATAACGTATAGCAAGAAACAATAATCATTAGTGAGCATCAATATCATCAGTATTATCATTATCATCAGTGTTCATCATTTATTCTGTAAGGGCACTGTATATTTGATCATGTAGGACACAGTATAAAGGGTCGTTAGTTTTTAATGTCATAGTAACCAGTCTGCCCCTCGACTATTGTGATTGCTTGGATTGGGGTAAAAAAAGTATAGAAAAGACCCATCACAACCGCACCAGGCATTCAAGTCTCAAGCGTATCTTGATGGTCAAAAGCTCCTTTTCTCGATTCCTTCTTGTGTCTAGCTTTCTTGCCGCATTCATAGCTAGGTGTGGAGCTAGGAGAACATAACAGGTTGCTTGTGATTTGGGGCGTTGTGTACATGACCGAGTTGCGCGATGCCTAATCATTGAAGCTGTTGTTCGTGCGGTTGTTGGGCACCAATGCATTACCACAGTTGCTGAAGACCATGATTCTAGAGAAATCTTTGTGCTTTGTAGCACTGTTGCGGATGCCCCATCAGCTCTCTGACTATAGTGTCGACGTCAGTGGAGACTATGTCATTTTCAAGATGGTTCACTGTTGATATTTCTTGGCATCACTCTTTACTAAGTTGTCATCCCTAGCATGATGCTAGAAATGTGTTGTCAGTATTGTTAACACTTGTAAACTTAGAGATAATAATATTAAAATTAAAGTATCCACAAGTGCACAGATAATATACCATTGTAGTATTTCACCTGGGAGTATGCCAGGTATCGCTATTTATATTTAATCCTCAGGGAAGAGCAATGGGGTTGAGTTGGCATAGAGATATTGACTAATGTGTATACTTATGATAAAAACCACATTTATGCTTTAGCAGGGGTAAGTCAAGTGATAAATAAATAATAACTGTAAGGTAATAATGGTATTCCAAAGATAGAAATAGAGACTCATAAATGTAGTATGGTTAAGCAGGAGATTCATTAAGAGCAAAAGATTCCTAAGTCATTTCTAAATACTAAGTCTTTTGTACACTCAAGTATATACACTCTCATCTATAGTATAACTAACTTTGGATCTATGCATAAGGAACATTACTAAGGAAGATCAAGAACAGACTTATCTACCATCGCAATATTGTTCTACATGCTCTACAAACGGGAGTGGACTACAAAGGACTCAACGGGAGTGTCACATCCGCGATCTACCACATAACCCAGAGTGCAGAATGCATCCACAGGCAAACAATATCTAAGTACCATGCTTACACAATGTCGACCACTTAACTCACTCGAGTACAGAGCTAAGAGCTTTGCGAACATATGCATAAATTCATCATCAATCATAACTATATCAAGCATACAACTAGAGCAAACTAGGAACATAATAAATAGCAACATAATATTGAAGTAGCACAAAGTCATAAATATAAAGAGATACAATGGCTATACTAGTCTCTAGACGACAGATCTAGAATCCTGATCGATAGCCCAAACTCTACTTGAATCTTGCTAGCTAACCTATACTAGAAACTTGAAGAATTGGAGCTATATTCTCTTCTCTCTAGAAACCCTAATTTCTGATCTGATCTTGACTTATGGCGATGCTTCAGGGAGGGGGTAGGGGCTGGTATATATAGGCCAAAGCATCTAACGTGAGCCCTCAAATGAAACTGACTTGAAAGAATGGTGGAGATGCATCCTAGTAGGCGGTAGGGAACCGACATTTAAAGCTAGCTGACAGGTGGGACCCTAGGTGGCCGAGCGGCCTACAGGTGGGGCCAGTAGTGGGTTGGCCCCGCTTCGGTGTGGAGTCCTCTCGATCCTTCTAGAACCCATTGGGATAGTTTTCATCATGGGTAAGTACGGTTTTAATTGATGTTTTAATACTCCATACCGATTTCTAGAATAACCCTGCTAAAAGCACAAATTCACCAAAACTTATGGAAATTATCAGTTGAAACCCCTAAGTCTACGTTGGTGATCCTTTTTATGCATTTACATAAGTTAAGTTGATGGTTTGTGATAGGTGATAACTATCATCAACATTCACAGTCTCAACTTGATCAAAAGTCCTTATGACCTCAACTATCTTAATAAGACCAAACTGATTTGATGACTTTGAGATTTTGTGTGCTCTGGGTACTATTAGTTGTCCTGTATTAGTAGTACTAGTAGTAGTAGCCATGACTGGCTTTGAACCGTGGGATAGCACGAAGTCATGTAGTGTATATGTTGAGCTCATGTAGTAGGAACCCTTGCTAGTATAGTATGTTGTGTTATTTGCATGTTTGTGTCAAACTTTGTTAAACTTGCCAGAACCTTAAACCGAGGAGCAAGTCTGGCCATAATCTAATGCAGAAAAGAAGAGTCATTGGTGTTGAAATGTTACTGAACAAGCAAGAAAGTCTGCCTGCTATTTTTTTGAACGCCTCGAACAGTGAAGATGTTGTAGTGGATAAAGTTTTCTCAGTTGGTTTCTGTTTGTTTTTTTGTTGTCTTGGGTGTCTAGCCTGATGTCACACCCTATTGACGGTGGATAGCGTCAACATTTTATAGAGCAATAAACATGAGAAATGATCAATAAACATGGAAATAGAGGAGTCTAGGGTTTTATCTGACGAATTCCATGAGTTTTGGTGAATTGTTATTTTTCAGGGATTATTCCAGAAAAGCCGACAAGAGGGACCTAATTATCAAACGGATTATTGGAATTCCACCATGAAAGATACGCTAGAAGACTCTAGAAGGCATGAGAAGGTAGTAGGTGAAAGCGGGACTCCAAATGCTTCTAGAGAAGGCCGGGTGGCACCAGGCCCCGAGGCCGAATGGCCCCTGGCTATGGGCCTCACCTGTTATCTTCTGCGAGCCTCTTCCACTGACCTTGAGGATCAATCTTGGCCCTACGTCAAGTCAGTTTGATCCAAGAGTTTACGTGCATCCCACCAGACTATATATACGTAGCCTGACCCCCCTAGAGCCATCAAGTCATTTGAGATCAAGCCATCCAGAGACAGAAAACCTAGTTCCTCAGAGTTCCTCTAGTTTATAGCGATAGCCTAGTTAGACTAGATCTAGAGGGAGTCAAGTTCTTCAACCTAGCTTGGATTCCCAACGTTGTCAAGAGCATGGATATTGGTACTATTCTTGTGCTCTCCTCTCTCATTGTATTATTCATCATTGTGTGTTTATTACAGTGTTATGGCAACATTAATCTTCATCTTGTTTATGTTCTTGATTGTAATGTTCATTGTTTACTTTGATTATATGTCTAGCATAGTTACTTTATTATTATTGAGTTTATGCATATGCTCGTATAGTGTTTATCCTAGGGTACCTAGGGTAGATGATTTGCATTATGTAGGCGTGGTGCTTAGATATATTGCATATCTGCGAGTGCTCCCTGATGTTCCGAGACGTGTGGTAGATCGCGAAGTTGACTATTATAGCTTCGTTAAGTCCTCTGTAGTCCATCCCCTACGCATAGGTTATGTAGAGCGCGGATGACATCAAGGATCCATCCTAGCCCTACGTCAAGTCAGTTTAATCCAACAGACGATGTTTCTCCCACCGGGGTATAAATATAGGGGTAGACCCCCCTCCCTGAGGAATCCTAGTTCATAATTCATATCTCTAGTTAGGATCAGACAAGGGGTCCCTCGAATGGATCTACCTCATAGAGCTAGCCATCAAGAGAAGATTAGTTCTCTATAGGATCTAGTCTTATGAATAGAAATAGTGAGATATAGAGTGAGGGAAGAGTTAGGAGGAGGTGCTGGCCTGTCGGTGCTCCCTCTATGGCTTGTACTTCGGCAGATTTAAGTTCATCTTAAGCTTGTCTTCGAGATTTCTCTGGTAATATACTTTTGATCTAAGTTTACTTTGTCTATATTGTTATATCTAGTTTACGGCTCTTTGAGTGCTTTATTCCTATTCCGGAGGGAGTAGAGTATTGATCTTAGGTGTAGGCGTGGTGCCTAGGCTTAGGTTAACCATAGACACCTCCTAATTTGTTGGATCAGTGGTAGATCGTAGGTGTGACAGACCTATTGAGTCCTCTGTAGTCCACCTCCCGTTAATAGGATTTGTAGGCTTTATGGTGCTGGTAGGGAGCAAACTCTGTCTTTGTTCTTTATTGAGTTATCGGCCTATGATTGATAGTAGACGATATTGTTTACTCAAGTTGAAAGTAGAAACCCCTTAGTTATCCTCTCTACGCTCCTGTTTATCCTAACCTTGGTGCTACTCTTAGTTATCATAAAATTCAATCTAGTTATCCTTTACTTTAAATTCTCAATCTAGTTTTCCTTTTTCGTTGAGTTAGATCATAGTTAGTTTCACATATTTCCTTGTGGATACGATATTTAAAACCTCCAAGTAAAAGCTACAATGGTATCCGTTCGCTTACGGATCTTTCTCTGTGATTATTCTGTGTGCGTTAAAAATACCAACAATACACCTGACAAGTAAGTACTTACTCCTATCGAGTCCTGCCCGGAAGACTTTAAACTCCGTACCCTTGCCATAAAGTAATAATGGTAGTTATCTAAATTTACTTTTCAGCATTATGTTAGCATATTTATCCTCCTTACCTACATCTGCATTAAAAAATAATAATAAAATATACTTTATAGTTTGCCATTATTGCATAGTGAAAAGAAAATAAAAATGATTATTGCTTTTATTAGTGTATCATAAAATTACTAAGCCCCATGCAAGTAAACTTATGGTAACTCCGTAGAAATATTTACTGTGGTGGCATAAAAAATAAATAAAATATCATTTGTCTTTAATCACTTGCATTATAAAATAGAAAATCTTAAAAAAAGAAATTAAAGAGACATCCTGATAGAAAATTTATATTAGCTCATAATAATAATCAATTTCTCATTTGGCTAACCGCTAACCCCTTGTCAAAATTCAAGCCTCGAGTTTTTGGTGTTCTTGTTGGAGTTTAAATTTTGTAGGATATTAATGTAACCAGAAGTGAGTCTGCTCATCGGTGCCATCCTAGACTGCTGCTGACAAGCTTACTTTAAAGATCACTCAACAATTGACCACAGCAAACATCAAGCTTGGAGAGGAGCATCCCCCGTGGTCAAGAGTTTATTCAAATTGTTGTACATGACTTTAATTTTCCAAGTTTGATGGCTCTTTCGAGGGTTTGTAGCTTTAGTTGCTTACGTGTGGTGGAGGTCGGACGACTTGGCCATTGTTGATTCAGGCTAGGTGGCTTAATCGAGGGTTTTTATATCCCCACTTCGAAACTCTTTTAGAAAAGAAAATACATCCATATACCATATACAAATGGATAATACAATAACGTCAAAGAAGGAATGTAGAGTAGTTACTATCGAACCTGTAAACCCCAAGGTTATGAGCTTTTTGAGCTACAAAACTACTCTATCTTCTTAAACCAAAGAGTGAGGACTAGGTATAGAAGGGGTTGGGTATGCCGCCTTTACCATACCTATACAAATAGAATGGTCTATTCATAACAGTAAGGAGAGCTCTCATATGATCATCAACTAGGGAAAACCATATAGATATGAAAGACATGCTATATTGTCTTTACCAGGGATGGAGCTAGGATTTGACCATAGGGGAGGCCATTTTGTATACCGATGAGAATCACATATGATAAAATCACTGTTCGCCTAAATGGCCGTTGGTTTAAACGGTAAACATAAGCCAAACCGTATTGTTTAGACCCTAAACGGTGAATTAAACGGTTGGGCCGTTTAAACCCGTTTAAACCGTTCAATCCCGTCTAAACGGTCTAAACAAAATCAGATTAAACGTGATTAAATGAGCTAAACAACCATTTAATCCATAATTAAGTGAATTAAAGGACTACGTCTATCACAATCAACATGAAACTAATTAACATTGTAATTATATGAAGTGTTGTGGGATTTAGATACCCCAACTTGCTTGACAAAAGGCTATGTTGTTGTTGTTGTTGTGGGATTTAGATTTCTTCCAACAAGATTATTTGGTATAATATTTAATTTTTACATGTGTAAATATGTATGGGTTCTAGCAAATTTTATTTTTACCTACATAAATATGTATATTTTATTGTTATTGTACAAGACCGTTTAGGCCGTTTAACTCCGTTTAAACACCGTTTAAACGGTCTAAACACTAAACGAAGGGTGACCGACTGTTTACTGTTTAGCGTTTAGGAAAACATTGGATAAAATATGCACGCATATATATATATAATATTGAGTTAGCAAGAGTATAAATAATAACCAAATAAATATTTGTTGTGTGATACAGAAGAAAGTTATTAAAATTCTAAAACGATACCAAACATTATAGCGAAAGAAAAAACTAAATAGCCCTAAGTCTCTAATCTCTACCCTACAAATCTAATTCATAGAAAAAATATCATTGCAATAACTGAAATAAAAGGAAGGGAAAAGTAATTAACGTCATAACTAGCTAATTGATCGTATATTATGCAGATCAACTAAGGTGTTGTATAGAAAAACTGCAACAAGAATAACATGGACAAAATAGAGAGAGAAGATAACATAAATATTAGACATAAATCATATAGATATCAATAACGACTAACACAAAGAAGAGATCATAAATAAATACAACACTAATTAGTAATTTTAATTAGCTAATTAAGGGATTACATAGGGGCACTAGGGAGGTTGGGGGTGTCGTGTGTGGCCCCCTTGGCCCCCTCCTTTCCCTCGGTCCGTCCTTACCAATAAAATAAGATCTTGTTACACCTATTTTTTTTAATGGAGGGAGCACTAATATTAAAAATCTAACTTCATAAAAAATCAAATAATTTTAAATTTATTGAAATATAGTAACACTAATATTTATTATATTAACCATTCAATATGTTTTAATAATATTTTTTAAAAAAATATAAATGCTGATAGTAGTTTTTATAAATATAGTTAAATTTAGGATTATTCGATCGCGTATTAAAAATTTTAATTTAGTCGTACACAACCACGGGCACGTTTGAATAGCACGCCAGCTTTGCCTTGCCCACCTGCACAGCCGAACGAGCGAAAATCGCTGCTCTCGCACTGTAGCAAGCGAAAAGCATGTTCGCGCAGACGCCGTGCCTCGCCTGGAATCCAAAACGCTTTCTTCCATTGTTCTTCTAGCCGAGCAAGGCCATGTTTAGTTTCTAAAAAATTTTGCAAAATTTTTCAGATTCCTCGTCACATTAAATCTTTAGACACATACATGAAGCATTAAATATAGATAAAAAATAAAACTAATTATACAGTTTAAACGAAATGGACGAGACGAATCATTTAAGCCTAATTAGACTATAATTAGACAATATTTATCAAATAACAAAAAAAAAAAAACTACAGTATGATTTTGTCAAAATTTTTATATCTAAACGCAGCCCAAGACGAGGCGAGCATTCATCCAACGACCAACAACCAAACGCACCTCTGGTAGACCCCGCCACTTAGAATCCAGTTCCACGACTCACGAGCGTTGTTGTTACTTCAACTGGTGGGCCCTGTCGTGCATGTACCCACGTGTCATCCAATGACGCTGTTCTGTGCCGTCCCATCTGGGCCTTCTTTTCCAAGCACTTACTAGCAATTAGCACGCCCATGCCCCTCCATAGAGCTGCAGGCTGCAGCTGCCCACTACGCACGGTGGCGTCCTCGCCGAGAAAGCACCATCGCTCCGGTCCGCGCCCATGGCCCCCACCGCTGTGGATCCCGGTCCCACCGACCACCTCCTAGCGCAGGCGCCGGCGCCGGCGCCGGTTGCCGTGGCTGGAGCAGGGGTTGGCGGTGATGGACAGCTGGAGGTGGTGATCAATGTGAGCAGCAGCGACACCGACTCCGATGTCCCCGGCGCCGGGGGTGGGAAGAGGTCGCGGCCCGTGGCGGGACGTGGTAGCGGCAGGGATCGAGAGGAGAAGAAGGCCAGGATCTTGGCCGCTGCCGCCACGGTCCCAGCCGGCTTCCTGGAGCCGCTTCCGCGACCGCCGGTGAAGTTACTCCCCCCGCCGGCGCCGGGAAGGAGCGTGACGAAACAGTTCTGGAAGGCCGGAGACTATGATGGCAAGTCGGATCACCTGCTTGCGGTCGAGGCGGCGCAGCATTCTGGTAACAGCTCGCAACATTATCTGCATCATTGTTCCCTCCGATGGGTGGCGAAGAAAAGTCTACTGTAGTAGGGGCTGGGCTACTGAACTGCATGTCGTTTTTTCGAGAAAATAACTAAAAAAAAAGTTTGTCTATTCCTTCTTGGATATTCTTCTGAGCATGCACATATTTGTCATGACACGCTCTGATCTAAGGTGTTCTGTCTTTGCTTTATATATCTTACCTTCCATATGACCTTGACCATTCAGTTGTTCTGTCTTGCTATCGTCAGATTCTGGAATGGATCATGTTCGTGTGCATCCCAAATTTCTACATTCCAACGCGACAAGCCACAAGTGGGCACTAGGAGGTACCTTCCATTTCATGCATGCCCAAGCAGCGAGGCATTTTTTTTTTTTTTTGCTCCCTTGCCTTGTTGGCTATAACTGCTGCTAGGTTGTGATGCCCTGGTTGATTTCACAGCTTTCGCCGAGCTGCTGGACAACTCTCTTGATGAAGTATGTGTGCTTGACCGAAATGAAGATTCAATTTCTTCAGGTCTAAGGTGTTGTTTTTTGGGCCTTGTGTGCTTACCTCGTGGATGTTTGTTTGCAAGGTTGTGAATGGAGCGACATATGTGCACATTGACATGATGGAAAGTAAGAAGGATGGAACTCGAATGCTCCTTATTGAAGGTGCGAGGAAACCGTCCCATCTTGCATGGGCGACTTGGCATGCTTTCATGAACTGATTGCAGAAGTTCCTTTTAAGAATATATTGGATGTGATTCTGTTGTGCTCATGCTATATTTCATAGCATGCTTTTGTGCTAGAGTTGATTGTAACAACTTCGCTATCCTTCACTCCTAAAGTAAATCATAGTGTCATAGGATCCTAGCATTTTCTTCTTCACAAAATGTGCTTCACTGAAGGTTACAGATGTAGTGATAACGTTGCTCATCATTGTCCATCTCCTACCTCAATTAATTTCATTTTGAATTGTTGATAGACAATGGCGGGGGGATGAACCCAGATAAGATGCGTCATTGTATGTCCTTGGGTTATTCTGCGAAGAGCAAAGTCAAGAATACCATTGGACAATGTAAGTTGATTGTTTTGAATCCCGTTTGTTATCTTCTGACCACAACACAACACAGAGATTCAGTTTGCTTACTCTGCTTCTTTGCAGATGGAAATGGTTTTAAGACAAGTACGATGAGACTTGGTGCTGATGTCTTGGTGTTTTCACGTAGTCGTGGTATTGAAGGAACAAGGTTGTCTTCATTCCTTGAAATATGGTAGAAGTGTATCTTTCTTATCACTAAGTTTGTGTTGCCATGCACACTGGCCATCCCTGCCATATGTCGATTTCATGTACCTGCAGTAAAACATTGTTAACCTTGATAAGATTAGTTAGGTCGACCATGCTAATTTAGCATTAGAACTTTCATAACAAGCAGGCTATACATTTCTCTTCAGCTATGCTCTTTATAAGATTTCTTAATTCATTTTCCTTGCAAAGCCGACAATGACATTTACCCTCCTTCCTTTTGTTCGCATGAAGGCCTTCACAAAGTGTTGGGATGCTATCATACACCTTCCTAAGGAGCACCAACAAGGAAGATATCATTGTTCCTATGGTAGGCTTGATTTCACCATTGCTTTATTGCCTGCATCATCTTTATGTTGGTGATATTTTTTATTGCTTTAATAGTGGTTTCTTTTGTCAACACTTTAACTTTGAGTTAGATGATTTTGTTTGGTCAAATATGAATAGTTTACTAGGTGATTGGGACACCGCCAAGTTTGGTTTCAGCTAAAATGATATCATGAGTAAACCAATGTGGATGAATTATTCTTGCATCGCTTATCGAGGGTGTAATGTTATGTAACTCATTGTTCCAAATGTAGTTAAACATCTGAACCAATCCTTTTAAGTGAAGAGTGCAAGCAGGGTTGTCACATGTGCATAGTAGTAGTTTGTGGGGATGAGCTGTAATGGCATGTAGTACGTCCAAAAGTTAATTAATAGGATTTATGCATTTCTTAGCTCTATCAAGGCCTTGTCATCCATCTTGCTGCCACATCAAGGGCCTGTTTTGGTCTGTTACACTCTAAAACTTCACAGTGGGTAGGTTCGAGAGGTGTACCAGTTTGTGATGGAGGGAATGGACCTAGTCACTTGGATGACAAGGGATCAGAGCATAGGAAGAGTGACAGGCTCGACGACCAACATTGGGGCTACAGATGTGGCTGTGCAGGTGCTCAAACAACTGAAGAGGGCAAGCCAACAGAGAGCATATGCCTTGGGGATAGCGAGCCAACTAGATCTGGCCCAACCTCCATCAGCACTGAGTGTGCCCTGCTGAGCAAGTGGTTGCGGTCCCGCATCAGTATGACGACTTTGCGGATAGAAGTGAAGTGATGCTGACCGGTGGTTCCTCAGTGACAAGGAGTGCTATGGCTCGTTCAATGGTGGAGGGTGTGAAATAGGCTGGGGCACTTGGGCAATTATTCAATAATACTAACGTGCAAACTAGCTCTAATGGTGACTTAGTCAATGGGTTCCACTTAAATGGCATATTAAGCAAAATTTTCGATGGCTCATAAGGGATCAATATAAGTTTAAGTAGCATACAAGGGATTTTCTCCTGTTGCTACCATGTATCATGAAGGGAACACTTCCACTCTCAAACGAATAAACAAACAACAATTATTCCAATGTGACCAACACTGCTTCTCTAGCTATAATGAAGAATCTTCACCTTAGTAGTACAAGAAGCAAAATGATGGTGATATTGGCGAGTGGCGACCGACGTAATGATGATACGTAGGTGGAGGTCGACATGGATGGGGGGCACAAGAACAACAATAAGCAAGGCGCCAGTGAAGGCGGCAAGGCACACTGACTTGTGGCTGTTCTTCTGTACTCCTGGGCTGCCTCGATGTCGACGGTGCCCCGACAAGATCAGCACCTCGATTTCGAAGGGGTGGGGGATGGAGTCCTGACCAGGTTGCCAGTTCCCCGCGCAACGGCTGTGGGCGCCAGGGAGCCATGGGTGTTGACTGACAGAGGGACTGCGGCAGATCCATTTTGCACGCTCTAAGAGGAAGTGGCAGCCAGAAACAGAGGGGCAGCACCAGGGTTTTCATACCTAAACTCCTGTGCACGAGGGACCTAGGTCAGGAGGAACAGCTGAACAGATTGGTCTGGGTGGGCATGGAGATAGGAAAATAAGATCTTGGAGCACCTCCTTACTTGCTTCACCAAAATGAACTAGGAGGCTTCCAGTTCTATGATGCTGGCTGCTCCAGAAATCGGTGGAGTTATGGTGTTTAGGCGTTTGGGAGGGAGTCATGGAGTAGAGCAGTTTAAACAGGCCCTAACTTGTGTCTTCCTTTTTTTTTCGGTATAAAGTGATGAAGTTAGTGAATTGAACATGAGCTTTCACTAATGCAGTGATGCTTGTACATAACCCTGCAGATTGACTATGAAAAAGAAAAGGAATGGAAAAGGAAGGCACGGACAACATTGACTGATTGGTGTATGAGCTTAGAGACGATAATACAATGGTCTCCTTATTCCACAGAAGCAGAACTTATTCAGGAGGTATAGCTGATGTAATTTGATGGCTGTAAATGTAGCTGTATTTTCAACTATTTGAGGTTTCCTGTTGTCATGATTTCTGCTTTGAGAATAGTATACACTCATTTCCAGTGGAGGCATTTATGTGTTCTTGATGGCTGTATGCTGCTTATCTGTAGTTTGGCTCCATAGGGGAACAAGGAACTCGAATTATTATATACAATCTGTGGGAGGATGATGAAGGAGAGCTGGAGCTTGATTTTGATGCTGACGCAAATGTAAGTGTCAAACTAGTAAGTAATTAGTTCATATTGACACAAACGTAGTCTGCTACCTTATTGATGCTCAAATTGCAGGATATTCAGATTAGAGGTGTTAACAGAGATCAGAAAAAAATCCAGAAGGCAAATCAGTTTCCAAACTCCAAACACTTCTTTACTTATAGACATTCTCTAAGGGTAAGTTTTAGATGTACTTATGCATTTGTGCCAGACAGTTTTTTCTATATTCTGTGGAGCAGTTATTCCAGTTGTGTCCCAATCAATATTTGTTCCATGACTGAATATTTGGTCCACTGTATAGCATTTTACTGCACTGTGCACGCAGTCACAAAGGAAATTGGAAAACTTTATATGAAAGACCAAATCATGAACTGAAACGAGTGATATAGTTCTGTAAGCCCTAAATATTGATTCTTTTGTGCAGAGTTATGCATCAATTTTATATCTTTTGCTCCCGGAGAACTTCGAAATGATTTTACGGGGAAAAAAGATTGAACACCATAATATTATCAATGATCTCATGCTAAAGAAGCAACTTACTTATAAGCCAACAGTGGGCGATGGACTTCCAAAGGATATGCATGTAAACCAATGAGCTTTGTCTCACAGCTTTCTGTATAATGGTGCATATGCATTGATCTCATAACATGTTATGTTCCTTCATCTCTCAAATTTTCAGATGGCAGCTAAGGTGACAATTGGTTTTGTTAAAGATGCGAGACAACATATTGATATTCAAGGGTTTAATGTTTACCACAAGAATCGCCTAATAAAGGTATTCTGTTAGAAATGTGATGTGTGATGTTTCTTAAAGGAAAATAACAGGGGAGACCCGCTGCTAAAGTAGGTATATTATAATAAATAGGGGGGAAAGGTACCAACATTTTCTCAATGAAAATGTTTTCTTTGCATTTTTTTCAGTTTGCAGAATGACTTCCTGTGTGCACAGAGATTACAAAATTCATAGCTAATTAGTGGATGGTTCACAGTGCGTTTTTGCATGAGCAGGCACCATTATGCTTCCTTACTTAAAAAGGCCTATAGTTAACCTTTTTTCTCATTTTCTTTCTTCTTAGCGTGTAATGCCAGGTACTTGTTAAGAATGTTGATGTGATCATTTTAGGCAAAATTTTCTGCAACTTGAAAATGTTTTTAAGAATTTATGATTAGTATATTTATTTCTTTTAGCCTTTTTGGAGAGTATGGACTGCTGCTGGAAGTGGCGGCCGTGGTATCATAGGTATGAAATCTTGTTGCTTTTTTCTTTTTAGGGTATGGTATTTTGGTATGTCTGTGATTGTTCTTGTATGCAGGTGTACTTGAAGTAAATTTTGTAGAACCAGCTCATGACAAGCAGGACTTTGAACGCACAAATTGCCTAGCAAGACTCGAAGCACGATTAAACCGAATGCAGAAGAAATATTGGTCTGTTTTGTTGTCAGTTGGCAATGCCCATTCTGTGGCCAACTAGCACATGCTGTAGAAAATCTTGTCTAATCTTAGTATGCTTTTGTTTTTTCAAGGTCTGATAATCGCCACCGAATTGGCTACGGAATCAATGATGCTAGCACAGATTCTGGAAAAGGGGAAAGAGGTAGGTTAATGTTCTTGTTTTGTGCATTTGGTTGGTGTGAATGGGTGCATGTTTTATTTTTATCCTGAGATAATCAATAACCTAATAAACAAAGTGGTTCGGAAAGCTGTGGGTGCATGTTTTATTCTTATCATGAGATAATCAATAACCTAATAAACAAAGTGGTTTGGAAAGTCTAGGCATATGGATATCTTTCTGGATCACTTCGCTCACCACGTTTCACCTGTCGTACACATCAGCCCAGGTGGTTATTTTGAGGTGTTACCATCTATAGTCATTTGCATTCTGCATCTTCATGACACAAACATGCAAAACTGGTTTTCCCTCAGTTCACTTGGTTTCATACTGTTAGAGATATGTGGTACTTTGTATTTCCATATTGCACAAGGGTGCTTCTGCATATTGTACATGTACATATGGTGGCCTTTAGCCCCCCCTTTTAGGAACTAAGCTCTATTCTAACATAGTATCCAGAGCCTAGGTTTTAGGGTTTACCTCGCTCCTCCTCGCGCGCTCATCCGTCGCGCTCATCTGCTGCTCCGCTGCCGCTCTTATCCATCGCGGTTGCCATCGCACTTGTCCCGTGCGACTATCGCTGTGGCGACCCTGCTGCCGGGCGCAGCTCTTCTGGCCGCTCTGCCCTCGCGTGCTCCGACGCCGAGCGCAGCCCTGCCGCCGCGCGCGGTCCCTCTGCTGTGAGTCCCACCATTGGACGCGGTCTCGCTGCTGAGTGCGGCCCTACCGCGGGCACGGCCCCCACCATCGGCGCGTCTCTTCGTCGGGCACGACCCTGTCTCGCGGCTGCTGCTACTCCTGCGGCTGTCCGCTTGCTGTGTGTGCTCTGTTTTCCTCTGCTTTCTCCCTCTGTTTTTCATCTGAGCCCGAGCTGGTCAACGTACGTCGGGACTTCTGGTGGTATGTCGGGACTTCTGGTGGTCGGGACTCCCGACATACATCGGGACTTCCGACGAGCACGCCCACTTGCATCGTGCTTGCGCCACCTTGCACTGCTGTGCTCTGCTTTGCTCTGCTCTACGGCCGAGCGCTGCTCTGTTTTTCTTGTGAGCTGCTCTATTTTTCTTCTCCATGGCATCTCCTTCCATTCCTCCCTCTGGTGGTGTTCAAATCCCACGTTGTCCAGTGATATTCGATGGCACCAACTATCATGAGTGGGTCCCACATATGCGGTGGCATATGCGTGGTCTCCGGCTTTGGGAGTTTCTCGGTGGTGAGCTACCTTGTCCAGTCTTGCCTGATCTGTTAGAGTAAATAGGAATAGTACCACATTGTGTACCCACGTGAGGTGTTAGTCCTATGTACCCTATATAATCAGCCCATGAGGCCCAATGCAATATATCCAATGTTCCACCAATTATATTCTCCTTCATGGTATCATTCGCCTAGGTTTATAGATCCTAACCCTAGCCGCCGCTGCTTTCGCACCGCGCGCCCCCGGGGAGAGATCGATCTCTGCCGGGGGCAGCGCCACCCCTTTAGGCGCCGGATCCTATTGATCCCGCTGCCATCTTAGTGCAGCCGATGATTCCTCTAGGAACATCAGAAGATGAACAAAAGAAGTTGCGCGAAGCTTATGACAATGATATGGCCTCTTATATGTCTCATTTTCGGGCCTATCGGACTTGGTTAGATGAAGATGCTCGTGCTGGGGCTGTTCTTGTTGCTAGTATGGAAAAGCATCTGGCTGGAGGTTATTCGGCTTGATCATGCTGCTTAGATGTGGGCCTTTCTTAGTCAGCACTATGAGCCCTCTAGTCAGTCCACTTATATTGCCGCCTTACGTCAAGAGCAGTTGTTACAGCAGGGCGACAGTTCAGTTGAGGATTTCTTCCGACAGCTATCTGCAGTATGGCGTGAGCTTGACACTCTTAGTCAGTTGTCTCCGGACACTTGTGATTCCTGCAGGAAGCAACAGAGTCACCTTGAGCTTCGTCGCACCTATGACTTCCTAACTCGTCTGCGTGCCGAGTTTGAGCCTCTTCGTGCTCAGTTACTTTCTTGTGAGCCGTGTGTGTCCTTGATGGAGGCTCTTGCTGCTGTTCATAATGAGGAGACTCGTCTTCGTTTTGCTGGTCTACTTCAGTCGACATCCTCCTCAGTTCTGGCAGCTCGGTCTAGAATTCTTGGTTCTCCCAAAGTGCCTGCTTTAGCAGCCTCTGGTGGCCCTAGGACTCACAGTTCAAGTGGTCTTCATTGTAATCACTGTAACAGAGATGGACATGATGAGGACCATTGTTACAAGAAGAAGCGATAGGCTCAGTCTCGCCGAGGCGGGCATCCCTTGCAGGCTCAGTCTCAGCATACTGATACACAACAGGAGATCCTCATGTTACTTCGTCGTCTTGCTGTCCCTACACCTACTGGAGTTACTAGTTCGGTCACTACTGGAGCTGCAGCTTCTGTCACTTCTCAGTCTCCTACCCTAGCACTCTCTACTGCTACTTCTCAGCCTTCTATTGAGAGACCACCATCCACTTCTGGTATCTTGCCATGGATTCTTGATTCTGGTGCTTCTTTTCATATGACGCCTTATCGTACCCGTCTTTCTTCTATTTGCTCTTCTTCCATTCCTCACTATTCAAACTGCTGATGGCTCACCTCTTTCAGTTCTTGGTCGTGAGACTCTTTCATCTTCTTCATTTCATGTTCCCAATGTTTTCTTATGTTCCTAACTTGACCATGCAACTTATTTCTGCTAGCCAGCTCACCGATCATGGTTGTCGTGTTATTTTTTATTCTGACTCTTGCCGTGTTCAGGATCTCAGCACGGGTCTCCTAGTTGGTACTAGCCCTCGCTGCCGTGATTCTCAACGTCTTTGGGAGCTCGATTGGCTTCGTCTTTCTTCCGCTGCCTCTGTCAGTCTTGTGGGCTCTGCTTCTCCTGCATCGGCTTCTTCCTCTTTTGCTCAATGGCATCATCGCTTGGGACATCTATGTGGTTCCCTGTTGTCTGCCCTTGTTCATCGTGGTGTTCTGGGAAATGTCACTGGTGATGTTTCATTAGATCGGTGTCAGGGCTGTAAGCTTGGCAAACAAATTCAGGTTCCATATCCCTCTAGTGGGTCTGTGTCACGGCGTCCTTTTGACCTTGTTCATTCAGATGTATGGGGTCCTGCACCTTTTGTTTCAAAAGGAGGTCATCAATATTATGTCATATTTATCGATGACTTCTCTCGCTTCACATGGGTGTATTTCATGAAACATCGTAATGAGGTGTTATCTATATATAAGACATTTGCTCGGATGATTCGCACTCATTTTGATGCTCCTATTCCTGTTTTTCGTGCTGACTCTGCTAGGGAGTATCTTTCGGGCACTGTTCGCCTAAACGGCTGTTTAGTCCGTTTAAACACCGTTTAAACGATAAACAGAAGTCAGACGTGTTGTTTAGGCCCTAAACGGTGAATTAAACGGTTGGGCCGTTTAAATCCGTTTAAACCGTTCAATCCCGTCTAAATGGTCTAAATAAAATCAGATTAAACGTAATTAAATGAGATAAACAACCATTTAATCCATAATTAAGTGAATTAAAGGACTACGTCTATCACAATCAACATGAAACTAATTAACATTGTAATTATATGAAGTGTTGTGGGATTTAGATTTCTTCCAACAAGATTATTTGGTAGAATATTTGATTTTTACATGTGTAAATATGTATGGGTTCTAGCAAATTTTATTTTTACCGACATAAATATATATATTTTGAAGGGCAGGCCTGGTGCAGTTGGCGAGTGCTAGCTCGCCGAGTCACTAGGTCATGGGTTCGAAGCCGTCTCTCTGCAGAATTTCTGTGGGGGTAAGACTTTGCTTCGGTTATTCTCTTCCCCAGACCCCACTCGTGTGGGAGCCTTTGGCACTGGGTTTGCCCCCCCTTTTTGCCCCCATAAATATATATATTTTATTGTTATTGTACAAAACCATTTAGGGTGTTTAACTCCGTTTAAACACCGTTTAAACGGTCTAAACGTTAAACGAAGGGTGACCGACTGTTTACCGTTTAGCGTTTAGGAAAACATTACTTTCGGGCGCTCTTCGCTAATTTCTTTCTGAGCAAGGGACAATTTCACAATTTTCTTGTCCTGGTGTGCACGCTCAGAATGGTGTTGCTGAGTGCAACCATCGCCACCTTCTTGAAACTGCCCGTGCTCTTATGATTGCTTCCTCAGTCCCACCTCATTTTTGGGCTGAAGCAATCTCCACTGCAACCTATTTAACTAACATTCTGCCCTCATCCGCTATTAAAGGTGGCATCCCCTATGAACGCCTTCTTGCACATCCACCTGATTACTCCAGTCTTTGCCTTTTTGAATGTTTGTGCTATGTTCTTCTTGCTCCATGTGAACGCACTAAACTGACCCCTGAATCTGTTGAGTGTGTTCTTAGGCTATAGTGCCGAGCACAAGGGCTATCATTGTTGGGATCCGGTTGCTCGTCGTATGCGGATCTCTCGGGACATTACTTTTGATGAGTCTTGCTCCTATCCTCAACCCTCCTCTGATGTTTCTCCTCAGGCTGTTGTTGAGTCTCTGTCCTTCTTGACCTTTTCTGATACACCTATCTCCACTGTGCTTCTTCCTCCACCATCTTCATCATCTCCACCTCCTTCACCATCTCCCTTGCTGCCCTATGAGCCGCCTTCACATGTTCCTAGGTCCATTTATGATTTCAAACCTCTTGTGATTCACACCTACAGTCGTCGTCTCCAAGATCTCTCGCCTCCTGTTGAGTCGTCTTCTGATGTTTCATCTCCTATTGAAACATCTTCGGTTGAGGATTCTTTCTCTCAGCCCTCCTCACGTTATAATCTTCGTGATCGTGGCTCGCTGAAACCTGTTGATCGGTATGGTTTTGCTGGCACCGTCTTTTCTGAGCCGACCACCTACCATGATGCCCTTTGTTATCCAGAATGGCAACATGCCATGGCTGAGGAGATTGCTGCTCTCGAGCGCACTGGCACTTGGGACCTTGTTCCTCTCCCTTCTCATGCTCGTCCTATCACATGCAAGTGGGTCTATAAGATCAAGACTCGCTCTGATGGCTCTCTCGAGTGTTACAAGGCCCGTCTTGTTACTTGTGGTTTTTAGCAAGAGCATGGTCGTGACTATGATGAGACCTTCGCTCCTGTGGCACACATGACCACTGTTCGCACTCTCCTTGTTGTGGCCTCTGTTCGTGCTTGGTCCATTTCTCAACTTGATGTCAAAAATGCCTTTCTTAATGGTGAACTCCGTGAGGAGGTCTACATGCGACCACCTCCTGGGTATCTTGTTCCTAATGGCATGGTTTGTCATCTTCGTCGCTCTCTTTATGGTCTGAAACAAGCCCCTCGTGCTTGGTTTCAGCGCTTTGCCTCTGTGATCACCGCTGCTAGTTTTTCTCAGAGCGATCATGACCCCGCCTTGTTTATTCACACCTCACCTTGTGGTCACACTCTTCTTCTTTATGTTGATGACATGCTTATCATTGGCGATGATTCTGAGTATATTGCCTTTGTCAAGGCACATCTCAGTGAGCAATTCCTTATGTCCGATCTTGGTCCTCTTAGTTACTTTCTTGGGATTGAGGTCTCTTCCACCTCTGATGGCATTTATTTGTCCCAAGAAAAGTACATTCAAGATCTTCTTGCTCGCTCCTCCCTCACTGATCATCGCACTGTCGAGACTCCCATGGAGCTCAATCTTTAGCTTCGTGCCACTGATGGTGAACCTCTCCCTGATCTCACTCGGTATCGTCATATTGTTGGGAGCCTTGTCTATTTGGGTGTGACCCGTCCTGACATTTCTTATGTTGTTCACATTCTTAGCCAATTTGTTACTGCTCCCACCTAAATTCACTATAGCCATCTTCGGGTTTTGCGTTACCTTCGTGGGACCATTACTCGTCGTCTGTTCTTCCCGCACTCTAGCTCTCTTCACCTCCAAGCCTACTCTAATGCTACTTGGGCTAGCGACCCCTCTGAACGTCACTCTCTCTCTCTCTGCCTACTGTATTTTCCTTGGTGGTTCTCTAATTGCTTGGAAGACTAAGAAGCAGACTGCGGTATCTCGTTCGAGTTCAGAGGCGGAGTTGCGAGCTATGGCTCTTGTTATAGCAGAGGTCACTTGGCTCCGATGGTTACTTGAGGATTTTGGTGTGTCAGTTTCTGTGCCCACTCTTGTCTGACAGTACCAGTGCCTCAACATAGCTCGTGATCCGGTGAAGCATGAGCTCACCAAACATATTGGAGTTGATGCATATTACACTCAAGCTCAAGTCCAAGATGATGTGATTGCTCTTCGCTATGTGCCCTCAGAGCTTTAGTTGGTTGATTTTCTCACCAAAGCACAAACAAGGGCTCAACATCGTTTCTTTCTCCAAACTCAGTTTTTGTGATCCACCCTGAGTTTGGGGGGGTGGTGTTAGAGATATGTGGTACTTTGTATTTCCATATTGCACAAGGGTGCTTCTGCATATTGTACATGTACATATGGTGGCCTTTAGCCCCCCTTTCAGGAACTAAGCTCTATTCTAACACATACCAGTGGAATACCAAATGATGATCATGCAGCATCACCCAAATAGTTTTTGACATTTCTGTTACACACCAATGAATTTATGCAATATACCTAAGTTGCACGGATACGGATACGCGTATCGGTATCGGGCCGATGCGGATACGCGGATACGTCATTTTTCCAAAAAACCCGATACGTGAATACGTTTTATAATTTTTTAATAAAATAAATAGTAGTGTATATTCATATATATATTTATGAAAAAATAGAAATTTTAGGAACTAAAATGTAAGAGAAGGGAGATAAGTGGACTTTAGTGCAAAGAAAGGCCCATAAAACAGTAAACGGCCCAAAGCCAGCCCCCCCCCCCCCCCCAAAACCTTATTCCTCCTTTGCTCCGTCTCCCGCACGCGCACACCGTCATCTGGTCATCCCTTCCTCCTTTGCTCCGTCTCCCGCACGCGCACACCGTCATCTGGTCATCCCTTCCTCCTCTGCTTCAGGTTGGGCATTTTTAAGCTGAAAACCGAAAACCGCACCGCATCGAACCGAACCGAAATATCGGTTTTTTCGGTTTTCGGTTTTGGTTTCGGTTTTAGTATCTGGGATGTTCGGTTGTCGGCTTCGGTTTCGGTTTTGCTGGCCAACCGAACCGAGAAGCCGAGAAACCGAGCAAACACCGATGCCTCGAGTCCTTATCTGTCCGCGTCCATGCTCTATAACATTGAAGGCACGGCAAAGGCCAAAGGCCCATCACAGGTCGGCCCATCACCATGCCCTCGCTCACCCAGTGACCTTATCCTTTCATGACTTCTTGTCTTCGACCGAGCAATCGAGCACAAAGCACCGAGCCACCGAGCAGAAATCGTCGGAGTGGCGCGACGCATCAACGACGGGCGGGGTGGCGCGGTCGCGACGCAGATGCTGGCGGCTGGCACATCAGCGGCGGGGCCAGGTCGCGAGCCGCGACGTAGCGACTCCTGCACATCGGGGTGGGGCGCGGTCGCGGCGGCGCATCAGGGCAGAGCGAGGGCGCGCGACTGCAGGTGCCGTGGCTGGGTCGATGAGACTGCGATTGGGCGTGGCGGCGGGCTGGTGGCGGGACGGGGTGGCGCGGGGCTGGACGGCGTGAGCGCAACCGAGGTACGCACGCATCCTATCGCTCTGTAAACTCGGTTTCTTTGGTGGAAACCGACAACTGAACCGAGGAAACCGAAACCGAATTTGTCGGTTCCTGATTGTTTAGGCAACCGATCGGTTGTTGATTTACAGAAACCGAATTCTTCAACAATTGATTAAACCGAACCGAATGGTTGGTTAAAACCGAATGCCCACTCTAACTTCTGCCCCGTCTCCCGCACGCGCACGCCGCCGCCGCACACGCATACAGCCACCCGCACGAGCGCCGCCCGCACGCACACGTCGTCCGCAGGCCATCCTCCACCGGCGACCTCTGCCCGCCGACCGCCGGTCCTCTGGTCTCCTCTGGTCGGCGTGCGCCCACACGCGCATGCTGCCTGCCGCTCCTCGCCCCCCACCGGCGACCTCCGTCCACCGTCTGCCGGTCCTACCCCACCGGCGAACTCCGCCCGCGGTCCGCCAGTCCTCCCCCACAGGTGACCTCCACTCACGGCGTGGCTCTGGATTTGGGTGCGCGCGCCCCTGCTTCCCAACCCCGGCACGCGGCGGCGCCCCTCCTTCCCCGCCCCGGCGCACGGCAGTGCCCCTGCTCCTTCCCTGCGGTGCCGATACTCGGATACTCCTCGGATACTTATCTGATTTTTTTTCTTTTTTCTTTTTTCCCGGATACTCCTTGGATATGTATCCTAGGCGTATCAGACACGTATCCGTATCCGATACGTATCGGATACGCGATGCGCTGCTTCCCGGACGTATCAGGGTAACGTAGCAATATACAATGCAAGAGTACCACTGGTACCAATAGATGATGTACCAAATCTCAAGTTATAATTTTGGTACCTCTTGTTCTGTTTCCAGGGACTGTAAAAAAGGCTCAAAATATTGGTCACTGACTCACTTCCCTTGGAGAAAATGTAATATCAAAAGCTTAGCATTATGTAAATAGTAGATATGCAGCACCTTTTCCCTTTTGAAATCATACTAATGGAAACTATGAAAGTTTAGTTGATGGCTTAACATTGGCCAAGTTTGCAAAAAAAGGGCAGACCTACTGAAAAAATAGTCCTTTCATTGAGGAATTAGAGGCACATATGCCATTGCATATAGTTCATGCAAAGGCTATTGTAAACGACATCAGATAGGCTTGCTAAGAGGGACCTCTCTCAGCCCACTAAAGGGCAGACCCAGTGCCAGAGGCTCCCACACGAGTGGGGTCTGGGTAAAGGAATAACCAAAGCAAAGTCTTACCCCCGTAGAAATTCTGCAGAGAGACGGCTTCGAACCCAGGACCTGGTGACTCGACAAGCTAGCACTCACCAACCGCACCAGGCCTGATATTAACAACGTGTTGTGGCAAGACAAGTATGGTTCAGATTGTTCAATCCTTTGGACCTAGCAGATTCAGTCTCTTGACAAAATGAACAGACCTTTGCAGATTGGTGGCGCAAGACGATGAGAAGAGTTAAAGAGGAGCTCAAAAAAGGAGTGAACACTCTAGTTTTACTCAGCACCTCGATTATATGGAAACATAGGAATCCATGTGTGTTTGAGGGGGCATCTCCTTCTGTTAACACGATTTTGAGTGAGCTGAAGGACGAGCACACAGCCTTTGGTGCATGGCTGGTGCGAAGAATCTGCAAGGGCTAGGACTTGCGATTGCAACCAGGTTAGATAGGTCTAGGTTGAGCCGTGTTTGTTCGCTGTGTATGAATCATGAGACCGTGTAAAAGCCTCACTCATATTTAGTCCCCGTATGAGTGAGGATCCTGTTGGGGAACCCCTGCCCCCCTCACTTTCTAATATAATGAAACACAGCTATCCTGCATTTTCGAAAAAAAAATGCGAAGACTGTTGTTGGATTAAGTCAGTTTTTCCTCAATTGGGACATATAGCTCAGCTGATGATTATCTGCATGCAGGACTGTCACCACATCCATTTGGGAAAGGTTCCTGGAAGTCAGGTTACTTGCAAAGGATCAGAAGTGCTGACAGATCATCTTCAAGAATAATATCCCAGCAGAGAGCTGAAAAGTCTGCAAATACCATAAGACCTGAAAGATCAGTTTTGCATGGTTTGTCAGATACAGGTGGTGGTGGCAATACTGAGATTGCCGGTGCCCCATCCAGATCAACTTCCCCTATCCTAAGGACACCTGAAAAATCTTTCCGTAAAGTGAACACAAGTTTGCCACCTTCTCCCAATGGAGTAAAACGAAGTGAGAGGATTGCTGCCAAATGCCAATCAAAGGTAGTTTCACTGCCCCTACATTTTTTAGCTCGAATATGCAGGATATCTGCTTATTATGATTAAAGAAGAAAAATATGGTATAAAACTAGTTCAAACCCTTCTCACTGCTAGCATCTTTTGCTTAAACTGTACTCGGTGATTATTAAGTAAAGCATGGCACATGCTTGCATGCCAGCGGCCAGCTGTCTTTCTATGCCTAACATATAGTCATGTGTTTGTTTCTTTCCGGAAGGTAAGGGAATGAAAGTTGTTCAGAGATCCTGGTTGCCTTGGAGGGGCTAGAGGAGCTTAGTATGCTTTTTAATATATTTAGCCTGAATTATGTTCCTAGAGCTGGAAACTTTGTGTACCTCACTTTGCCCAGCATGCTATGAGTTGTAAATGCAGGGCTGTGTGATCTGATGCAAACCCATAGTTCAGGACGAAAGTAATTTGCTCTTATGATGAATTTAGACTAAGTTGTGACAGAAATAAGTCCGTGTGTTGCTGGTCTTTGTGGGACTGCAACACATGGTCCTTGTGTCCTTGTAACAGCATCCTTGACTGCTTTTAGGACAGCAGTTAGCATCTTAGGACAGCATCTTAGGACAGGCATCTTAGGGCAGCATCGGCATCTTAGGACAGCATCTTGACTAGCATCTAGGACATCATCTTAGACTAGCATCTTAGCAGCATCTTAGCATATGCTTGGCTGGCTAGCAGCCCTATAAATATGTATCCCCAACCCCTCAGGTTGACATGACATTGTATGAGTTTGTGTGAGAAATAAACCAGAAAATTGCCCCAACTCCTAGTGTCATCCTCTCTCGATGAGAGTAAGGATTCTGCTACTACAAGAGTGAGAATCCAGCGACTAACAAGTGGTATCCGAGCCGTACTATCCTGTAGCCTGAGCATCTTCTGCTCATCTCCTTCCCCGACCTCGCAGTAGCCCCAGCCGGTAGCAGCAACAACTCTGGCTGCCCCTGCTCTCCACACAGCAGCCCCCTCGGTAGCGCGCCATGTCCGCAGGACAGTCTCAGGGCTTGGTCGCCTTGAGCATGCGACGTCAGCAGGAGGCCGACCTCGCCGCGGCAAAGAAGCGCGAGCGAGCGGCAGCAGACGCCGCTGCAGCAGCGGCAAGGGCATCGAGGCTGGCAGCAGCGGAGCTGGCAGCAGCTAGAGCGGAGGTGGAAGCAGCAGCGGCGGAGGTCAAGATTCTACGCGGCAGCAACAGCAGCTCCATCGCTGCTGATGACAGCGCCGACGCGGACCTCGAGCTGCTGGAGAGGGAGGCATCGCGAGGGCAAGCGGCGCAGTGGGCAACCGCGCACGCCCACGAGCGCGGCGGCAGCCCAGACAGGCGCAGACATGCCGGCGGCGCTCCTGAAGGAGGCGCGCATGGCGGCGGCGGACGGGTTGACGGAGAGCGCGGCCTTCACAGGCAGCGCGGCTCTCTCTCCCCGGTTCGGTACCGTGGTCACCACGAGTACCAGGCTGTCGTCAGGGACTCGGCCCCGGTGGCGGGTGGCCTACCCTCACCAAGACCAACTACGTTGAGTGGGCTGCGGTGATGAGGGTGAGGCTCTAGGTGCAGCATATGTGGGATGCAGTCCGGTACAGCGACGTCGACTATGACCAAGATCGACGGGCGCTGGATGCTCTCATTGCTGCAGTCCCGCCCGAGATGCAGTTTTCGCTTACCAGCAAGCGGACTGCCAAGGAGGCCTGGGACGCCATCGCTGCAGCACGCATCGGCAGCGACCGCGCCCGCAAGTCACACTGCAGGCATTTCGCAAGGAGTGGGAGAACCTGGCCTTCAAGCCAGGTGAGGACGTTGATGACTTTGCTCTCCGTCTCAACACTCTGTTGCAGAAGTTGGTGCAGTTCGGCGACGACACCTACGGCGAGGAGAGAGATATTGAGAAGCTCTTCCGCTGCGTCCCCGAGAAGTATAAGCAGATGACTTGCTCAATCGAGTCTCTGTTGGACCTCTCCACGATGACGACCGAGGAGGCGTTGGGCCGCCTCAAGGTCGTTGACAGCGATGAGCCACAGCGCCTCTTGGGACCCGTCACCATTGGCGGGAAGCTCCTCCTCACTCGGGAGCAGTGGGCTGCCGGGATAGGTAACAGGAAGAAGGGGGAGCCTTCTTCCACGACAGGCGGCCGCAAGCGTGGCAAGCGTGGCAAGCTGCGCAAAGACGTCCAGGCAGGGGCGCGAGGACGTGCCGATGGTGATGATCGTGGAGGCGCTCAGGGCGGCGCCGCTGGCAAGCAAAAGCCAGCACGAGACGACCCTTGTTACAACTGCGGCAAGCTTAGTCATTGGGCCAAGGATTGTCGACAGCCATGACGCGGCCAGGCCCACGTCGCGCAGGCGGAGGAGGAGCAGTCGGCTCTGTTCATTGCTCATGCGAGCATCAAACACCTCCAGCGGCACCGGCCGCAACGGCTCTCCTCCACCTTGACGAGCCAAAAGCACACGACCTCCTCGATGACATCTCGGGCAACGACAAGACCGACGGGTGGTGCCTTGACACCGGCGCCACCCACCACATGACCGAGCGGCGAGAGTTCTTCACCGAGCTCGACTCAGGCGTTCAGGGCACCGTCAAGTTTGGCGACGCCTCCGTTGTGGAGATCAAGGGTGTCGGCTCTGTCGTCTTCGTCGCCAAGACTGGCGAGCACAGGCTGCTCACCGGTGTCTACTACATCCCCGCGTTGAGGAACTCCATCATCAGCTTGGGACAGCTAGATGAGAGCGGATCGCACGTTGAGATCGAGCACGGGGTGCTGCGCATCTGGGATCATCGACACCGGCTCCTGGTCAAGGTCAACAGGAGCAACCGCCTCTACGTCCTTCACGCGCAGGTGGCGCAACCTCTCTGTCTTGCAGCCCGCCGCGACGACGACGCTTGGAGGTGGCACGAGCGCTTTGGGCACCTCAACTTTGAGGCCCTGAGGCAGCTCGGCAACAAGGAGATGGTGCGGGGCATGCCGCACGTCGACCACGTGGAACAGTTCTGCGACACCTGCGTCCTCACCAAGCTGCGGCAGCTCCCTTTCCCTCGCCAGGCGAGCTTCCGCGCCAAGGAGAAGCTGGAGCTCGTACACGGTGACCTCTGTGGCCCCGTGACACCGGCTACACCTGGAGGCCGGCGCTACTTCCTCCTCGTCGACGACGTGTCCCGCTACATGTGGGTTGTCCTGCTCGACGCCAAGGCAGCCGTAGCGGACGCCATCAAGCGCCTTCAAGCTGTTGCAGAGGCGGAGTGCGGCCGCAAGCTTCGGGTCCTACGCACGAACAACGGCGGTGAGTTCACGGCGGCCAAGTTCGCGGCGTACTGCGCCGATGAGGGGATCCACCGCCACTTCTCTGCGTCCTACACTCCGCAGCAGAACGGCGTCGTCGAGCGCCGCAACCAGACGGTGGTAGCCACCGCCCGTGCCCTCCTCAAGCAGAGAGGGATGCCGGCGATCTACTGGGGTGAGGCGGTGATGACTACCATCCACTTGCTCAACCGCTCCCCCACCAAGGCCCTCGACGGCAAGACGTCAGACGAGGCTTGTCACGGGCGCAAGCCCGCGGTGAGCCACCTTCGCGTCTTCGGCTGTCTGACCTTCGTCAAGGAGCTCAACCACGTCGGCAAGCTCGACGACCGGAGCATGCCAGGGGTCTTCATCGGCTACGCGGAGGGCGCTAAGGCCTACCGCGTCCTCGACCCTGCGACACGGCGCGTGCGCATCACGCGTGACGTCATGTTCGGGCGACGAGGGGCAAAGCTGGACGTGGGGCAAGATGGTGGATGACGGCTCGACTCCGACGACCAGCGATTTCGTCGTCGACTACGTCCACTTCAAGGAGGCGGGGGGAGCTAGCAGCTCGTCTTCACCGAGCTCGCCTACCCCACCACCTCGTTCGCCACCACCTCCGGCGAGTCCTTCACCACTGCCACCACAGGCTCCGGCGAGTCCACCACCAGCACCGCCGGCCACGCCTTGCTCTCCTACACCGGACCCTACCCCTTCAGGCTCGGCACCGGCAGCTTCGGCCCACGACGAGCAGCGCATAGTGGAGTTCGCCACTCCACTGTCCAACGACGAGGATCGCATCGACAACCGGTCCCTGGACTGGCGCAGCACGACTTTGAGGCGGAGCTGCACCTCACACAGGATGATGGCGAGCCTCGTTCCTTCGCCGAGGCGGAGAGGGATGCGGCATGGCGTGCCGCGATGCAGATGGAGATGGACGCCGTCGAGCGGAACAAGACGTGGGAGCTGGCCGATCTTCCAGCCGGCCACCACACCATCTCTCTCAAGTGGGTCTTCAAGCTCAAGAAGGACGAGACCGGAGAGGTGATCAAGCACAAGGCGCGTCTGGTGGCGCGCGGCTTCGTCCAGCAAGAAGGAATCGACTTTGAAGGCGCCTTCGCGCCCGTTGCACGGATGGAGTCCGTGTGACTCCTCCTTGCGCCAGCTGCCCAGGAGGGCTGGCGTGTCCATCACATGGATGTCAAGTCGGCGTTCCTTAACGGCGATTTGAAGGAGGAGGTCTACGTGCATCAGCCGCCGGGATTTGCGATTCCCGGCAAGGAGGGAAAGGTGCTCCACCTGCGAAGGCCCTCTATGGCTTGCGGCAGGCACCGAGGGCGTGGAATGCCAAACTGGATTCCATGCTAAAGGGGATGGGCTTCGAGCAAAGCCCGCACGAGGCGGGCATCTACCGGCGGGGCAGCGGAGGAAAGGCCCTGCTGGTGGGTGTCTACGTCGACGACTTGGTGATCACCGGCACCAAGGATGCGAAGGTGGCGGCATTCAAGGAAGAGATGAAGGCCACCTTCCAGATGAGTGATCTGGGGTCTCTCTCCTACCTGGGAATCGAGGTGCACCAGGATGACTCCGGGATCATGCTTCGATAGACCGCCTACGCCAAGCGCATCGTTGAGCTAGCTGGGCTCACCGACTGCAACCCAGCCCTCACTCCGATGGAGGAGAGGCTGAAGCTGAGCCGCGACAACACAATGGAGGAGGTGGACGCTACGCAGTACCGGCGTCTTGTGGGGAGCCTTCGCTACCTCGCCCACACGGCCGGACTTGGCATTCTCCGTCGGCTACGTTAGTCGGTTCATGCAATGACCGACAACGGAGCACCAGCAGGCTGTGAAGAGGATCATCCGCTACATTGCGGGGACTCTCGACCACGGTCTCTACTACCCGAGGTGTCCTGGCGCGACACTTCGTCGGGTACAGCGACAGTTACCACGCGGGCGACATCGACACCAGCAAGAGCACAAGCGAGGTCCTCTTCTTCCTCGGCAATTGCCTCGTTAGCTGGCAGTCGGTCAAGCAGCAGGTGGTGGCCCTGTCCAGCTGTGAGGCCGAGTACATAGCGGCTTCCACCGCTTTGACTCAGGCGCTCTGGCTCGCTCGACTGCTTGGTGATCTCCTTGGCAGAGACACTGAAGCGGTAGAGCTTAGGGTGGACAGCAAGTCTGCCTTGGCCTTAGCAAAGAACCCCGTCTTCCATGAGCGCAGCAAGCACATCCGCATCAAGTACCACTTCATTCGGAGCTGCTTTGACGAGGGGAGCATCAAGGCCGGCTACATCACCCAGGATCAGCTGGCAGACCTTCTCACCAAGTCCCTTGGGCGAGTGAAGTTCCAGGAGCTTAGCGTCAGGATTGGGATGGTCCGAGTTCCCTAGACGGCGCCATACAAGACTTAAGGGGAGAATGACAGAAATAAGTCCGTGTGTGGCTGGTCTTTGTGGGACTGCAACACATGATCCTTGTGTCCTTGTAACAGCATCCTTGACTGCTTTTAGGACAACATCTTAGGACAGGCATCTTAGGACAGCATCGGCATCTTAGGACAACATCTTGACTAAACATCTAGGACATCATCTTAGACTAGCATCTTAACATATGTTTGGTTGGCTAGCAGCCCTATAAATATGTATCCCCAACCCCTCAGGTTGGCATGACATTGTATGAGTTTGTGTGAGAAATAAATCAGAAAATTGCCCCGACTCCAGTGTCATCCTCTCTCGATGAGAGTAAGGATTCTGCTACTACCAAGAGTGAGAATCCAGCGACTAACAAGCTGTGTGATGCTCTCAACACACATGAAACTATGGAAGGACGAAGCAGATTTTGTAAAGTATATCTTATATTGAAGTAAGAAATTATAGATCCTTTTTGAAAAGAAAATGTACTCCTGTTACTCTGAATAAATGCATTAATGTCACTTACTTGATCTGAAAATTTCTAGTTGTTTATGTAGTGGTACTGGCATAAACTGTTGACTAATAACTAATGGATCACTGTTTGCAATTTGTGAATTGCTTTTGTTAATTCTTGAATTAGAAATTAATAATTTATCATATTTTCTTGTCTCTGCTTTCCAGGAAGTAAATGTAACAACTAATGGAGACGGGGAATCCATTATGGACCCTGAAGCTGTCATCAAGAAATTGAAGGAAGAAAATTCATCGCTAGAGGAGAGGTACATATTGGAAATGTTTATCCACTTTTAATCACTCAAAATCTAGTCAGACCTACCCCTTAACTTGGTTAAGGTTCACTGGTTGATTATTGTGTTCGTCGTTAACCTCTCATGTATTAACGACATAACTTTGGCTACTACCTCCATTTCAAATTTTAAGTCTTTTCAGTTTTGTTGTAAGGGTCCTCCTAGGGGGAGGGGGTGGCGGCTATGGTGGACGGATGGTGGCTAGGGTTGGCGGCGTGGGAGAAGGGGATGTCACAGGGAGAGGGAAGGCGGCGGCAAGGAGAGAGGAGAGGGATAGGGGAAGGAGCAATTGCTCTATTCTTGCTTAGATTATATTGATTACATCCTCCCTTCATTTATAGTCCCTATAGGACCTGTGTTCCAAGCAACTACGGGAGGTATCCTTATAGATTGGATTCTCCTTTCCTAAACAAACTAAACTCTTAACATAATAATTCACCTAGTCTAATCTCTTCCGGACGAAGGTGGCAGCGAGGGCGTCGGCACCCCTCCTGGCGCTTGCGACCTCTGTCCTAGCAAAATGGCCTCAATGCGAGCAAGGAGACAACCACGGACTGGGTTGGCTCGAATCATGTTGTCCCACGTGCGCTTGGGGATGAAGTCCAGGCAGTAGAGGAGGTTGCCGATGTAGCCGTAGAAGTAGTAGCTGTATGGTCCGGTGCCTCCTCTTGATCCCGCCGTCTGGCATGCTACCACGAGAGGGCGATGAATCGCGGTATCGATGGTGAAGCTCATGGTGGAGCGATGAAGTCGTGGATCCTGTTGGCGATGTTGGGGACGATGTGGGCTGGAACTCGGCGCCAGATCATAGTGCTGGAGCGTGTAGATGGCGTCGTCGTCAGGTCCAGCATGGTGCCGAACATGAAGTGGCCCATGTCGAACTCATCTGGCGAGAGGCAATGTAGGATGGAGTCGGGTCGTAGAGCGATGTAGACATTGTCGACATGGATGAGCTGGCGACCGAAGTTGTCGATGAAGATCACCGTGGTGGTCGACACCGTGCCCTGTGGCCATGGGCGCCCTAGCAGAATGCTTGTGGGGGCGGCATTATGTTGGGGTGTCGTCAGGGGTGGGTGGCAGCCGAGTGCGAGGAGCGCCATATGTGCTGGACCTCCACGTAGTAGCACTTACAGGAGATCGGGTAGTAGTAGCAAGACCACGAAGATGTAGAAGCGTTCGTCGAAGAAAGCAGTCCTTGATCCAGCGACCAAGCTGGACTGGCAGTCCCATTGTTGATGGTGAGAGTGATGTGACGTAGCTCCTACTGTTGAAGGACGGCTCGGCGTAGATGGTCGAAGATGACGTCGGTGGTTTCAACTTGGTCGAGGGCGCTGGGGCGTCGGGACCGGCTTGGCCGGTTCATGATGCCACGAGGAGGTGAGGCTGGAGCTTCCCGTTGCGCCCTCCTGATAGGTGGAGGAGCTGGCAGGGCGAGGACGGTTGGCGGTGCACATCGAGGTAGGACGGTGGTGAAGGTGATGGGATGACCGTTGCGGTTGTATTAGAGCTCCATGGTGGAGAAGTCCCATGTCAGGTGTCCAAGGCTGGCCAGCCATGGCGTACCTAGGATGATGTCGATGTCGATGTCGTTGCCGATGTCGAGGAGAAAGGCGTCGATGTAGAAGATCTCCGCGTCAATGCGGAGTGGGACGCTGAAGGATGCTGTCTGACACGAGACCTCGTTGCCACTGCCAACGAGGATGGTGGTGTCAATGCGCTGCTCGAGGAGGCCGATGAGACGTGCGACGTTGATGTCGAGGATGTTATGTGTGGCGCCTGTGTCGACCAGGATGTGGACGCCAATGCCCGACACCACTCCTGCAAGGTACATGTGGGGGGGGGGGGGGCAGCCACGGACTATGTGGTACCGATCATCATGAGGAGGCTGTTGTCGACGTCGTTGGTGTCATATTCGTTGATGGCTGTGATGTTGAAGAGGTGCTTGCACTTATGTTCACGGGTGAAGGGTTCATCGCAGTTGAAGCAGAGTCACGATCGGCGGCGTTCCGCCATCTCGGTGGTGAGGCGCTTGAATGGGCGCAGTGGAGCGGCTGGTGGTGTGCCTGGTGTAGAAGCCGGCGTCGGAGTTGTCGTTGGGGGCGCCTTCAGAGCCAACGGTCGAGTGGCTGGCTTGGTGGCTGGTGATTTGTTGGCGTCGGAGATCACCGCTAGCCGTCGCTCGTACGCCCTGGTGAGGGACATGGCCATCTCCATGTCTTGCAGGTTCTGGAGCTCGACGTCCGTCTTCAGCGGCTCGAGGAGCACGGCAGTGCAGATGTTCAGCTGCTGCTGCTGTCGTCCAGGGCCCCGGCGCGAGCCACGTGCGCCAGGAAGCGCTGCGTGTAGTTGTCGACGGTGCCGGTCTTGCGCAGGGACGCGAGCTCGCCCAATGGGTTGCGCCGGGTGGGGGGCTGAAGTATGCCCAGTTCGTCACCGCTTGTCCTGCGTGAGGTGCATGTACCATTGTTGTGCGCCACCTGTCAGATGATAAGATGCATACCAGACTTGCTCGATTTCTGGGGTCTTTTGGCCCCTGAAGAATTGCTCACAGCGATTGATCCATGGCAATGAATCCTTCTTGCCGTCGAACGTGGGGAACGACAGCTTGTGGATGCGTGGCATCAAGACGGGGAAGGAGCCCGGTGGTGTCCCGAGGTAGGGGTACGGCGGCAGGAGGTTCATCTCGGGCACCTCTGGCTTGTTGAGGTCGTCGAAGAGCTTGCCCTCCAAGTCATCTACAATCTCAGGGATTGCGGATGACGTTGCCGATTCCTTCTACTCCTTGAGGAAGGCTCGGTCGGCTTCCTCCATGGCATGCTTGGCGTCGGCCTCCAGCTCGGCAGCGGCGGCCTCATGCTCGCGTTGGGCGCGAGCTGTAGCGGCGACCTCATCCATTTGGCCTCCTTGTTCGATGTTCCTCAGGTGGTCGTTGCCTTGACGGAGTCGAACTACTTGTGGAGGTCTGCGACGAGGTATCAAACATGGCCTTCATGTCTGCGGCATTGGCGTTGGCACCCATGGCAGCGGTGTGGGATCGATCTGGTTCCGCGATACCAGGTGTAAGGGTAGCAGCTATGGTGGAGGGGTGGTGGCTAGGGTTGGCGGCATGGGAGAGGGGGATGGCACAGGGAGAGGGAGGGCGGCGGCAAGGAGAGGAGAGGGAGGGTATCAAACAATTGCTCTATTCTTGCTTAGATTAGATTGATTACATCCTCCTTATATTTATAGTTCCTATAGGACTTGTGTTTCAAGCAACTATGGGAGATATACTTATAGATTGGATTCTCCTTTCCTAAACAAACCAAACTCCTAACATAATAATTCTCCTAGTCTAATCTCTTCCGGACGAAGGCGGCCGCGAGGGCGTCGGCGCCCCTCCCCCTGGCGCGCGCGACCCCCTGGGTGCGCTGGAACTTGTTGAGACCGGCCAGCACCCTCATTTGGGCCTCGCTAGGTCCATTAGCTCTGGGTTGGGGCCTCTCATCAGACATATGACATTTGTCCTAAGTCAAACTTGTCCAACTATGTCCTAAGGTTACAAGAAAACATATTAACCTTTACAATATCAAAAAGGGGCCATAAAAACATATTGTAAATGTTTGTGCATTTTTCTATAAATTAAAGCTAGAGACGTTTGACTTTTTTTGCGAGGAAAAGAGAGGCTCTTTTATTGCTCAGTATTCATACTACAATCTTGAGCAATAATTTGCTCGATACAAGCTGGCACTGTGTGGCGTCAAACAGCTGAACTATTCGGTCTCAGAACCAGTTGTGCGAACTCATGGGCAGCACAATTTCCCTCTCTTCTCCTGTGGACTACTTTCCACTCAAACATGAGGCTCCCGGCCTGTCTCGCCTCTTCCGCTATTAGTGTAGCTGTCCTCAGTCCCTCGTCGAGTTCTTCAGTAGAGCCTGGACCCAGCTGCAGTCAGTCTCAACTCTCAAGCACTGCCGGGGTCTCAGATTCTTCAGCAGCATAACGAAGCCCTTCACCTGGCGGCCAGCGCCTCCACTTCTTCAGCGTCCCTGGCTCCTGGCACATCTCGCCAGGCAGCAAGGCAGACTGCAGCATTGTGGTCCCTGATGATGACCCCAATGCCCGCAGCGCCTATCGACCTACAGAAAGCACCATCAACATTCATCTTCCGCCATCCCAGATCAGGCCTCTTCCACGGGCATGGCTGTCGTCTCGCCTTGGCCACCCGCCCTGCATACAAAGAAGTACAGACTAGTTGTTTGCCAAAAGGGAAAGCTGTATCTTTATTTTGCCTGATATTACACAGTTCCGTCCAATAATGCTTAAGGAAACGAATGGACCCCTCAATGGAGTGACAGGAATAAGTCCGTGTGTGGCTGGTCTTTGTGGGACTGCAACACATGGTCCTTGTGTCCTTGTAATAGCATCCTTGACTGCTTTTAGGACAGCAGTTAGCATCTTTAGGACAGCATCTTAGGACAGCATCGGCATCTTAGGACAGCATCTTGACTAGCATCTAGGACAGCATCTTAGACTAGCATCTTAGCAGCATCTTAGCATATGCTTGGCTGGCTAGCAGCCCTATAAATATGTATCCCCAACCCCTCAGGTTGGCATGGCATTGTATGAGTTTGTGTGAGAAATAAACCAGAAAATTGCCCCAACTCCTAGTGTCATCCTCTCTCGATGAGAGTAAGGATTCAGCTACTACCAAGAGTGCGAATCCAGCGACTAACAAGTGGTATCGGAGCCGTACTATCCTGTAGCCTGAGCATCTCCTGCTCTTCTCCTTCCCCGGCCTCGCAGCAGCCCCAACCGCAGCCGGTAGCAGCAGCAGCTCCGGCTGCCCCTGCTCTCCACACAGCAGCCCCCTCGATAGCGCGCCATGTCCGCAGGCCAGTCTCAGGGCTCGGTCGCTTCGAGCACGCGGCGTCGGCAGGAGGCCGACCTCGCCGCGGCAGAGAAGCGCGAGCGAGCGGCAGCAGACGCCGCTGCAGCAGCGGCAAGGGCATCGAGGCTGGCAGCAGCGGAGCTAGCAGCAGCTAGAGCGGAGGTGGAAGCAGCGGCGGCGGCGGATGCAGCGCGTGCAGCAGCAGCGGAGGTCGAGGTTCTACGCGGCAGCAACAGCAGCTCCATCGCTGCTGATGACAGCGCCGACGCGGACCTCGAGCTGCTGGAGAGGGAGGCATCGCGAGGGCGAGCGGCGCAGTGGGCAGCCGTGCACGCCCACGAGCGCGGCGGCAGCCCAGACAGGCGCAGACACGCTGGCGGCGCTCCTGAAGGAGGCGCGCACGGCGGTGGCGCTCCTGGAGGAGGTGCGCATGGCGGCGGCGGACGGGTCGACGGAGAGCGCGGCCTTCACAGGCAGCGCGGCTCTCTCTCCCCGGTTCGGTACCGTGGTCACCACGAGTACCAGGCTGTCGTCAGGGACGTCGGCCCTGGCGGCGGACGAGTCGACGGAGAGCGCGGCCTTCACAGGCAGCGCAGCTCTCTCTCCCCGGTTCGGTACCGTGGTCACCACGAGTACCAGGCTGTCGTCAGGGACGTCGGCCCCGGCGGCGGGTGGCCTACCCTCACCAAGACCAACTACGTTGAGTGGGCTGCGGTGATGAGGGTGAAGCTCCAGGTGCGGCATATGTGGGATGCAGTCCGGTACGGCGACGTCGACTACGACCAAGATCGACGGGCGTTGGATGCTCTCATCGCTGCAGTCCCGCCCGAGATGCAGTTTTCGCTTACCAGCAAGCGGACTGCCAAGGAAGCTTGGGACGCCATCGCTGCAGCACGCATCGGCAGCGACCGCGCCCGCAAGTCCACACTGCAGGCACTTCGCAAGGAGTGGGAGAACCTGGCCTTCAAGCCAGGTGAGGACGTTGATGACTTTGCTCTCCGTCTCAACACTCTGTTGCAGAAGTTGGTGCAGTTCGGCGACGACACCTACGGCGAGGAGAGAGCTGTTGAGAAGCTCTTCCGCTGCGTCCCCGAGAAGTACAAGCAGATGGCTCGCTCAATCGAGTCTCTGCTGGACCTCTCCACGATGACGATCGAGGAGGCGTTGGGCCGCCTCAAGGTCGTTGACGGCGATGAGCCACAGCGCCTCTCGGGACCCGTCACCATTGGCGGGAAGCTCCTCCTCACTCGGGAGCAGTGGGCTGCCGGCCAAGGTGACAGGAAGAAGGGGGAGCCTTCTTCCACGACAGGCGGCCGCAAGCGTGGCAAGCCGCGCAAAGACGCCCAGGCAGGGGCGCGAGGACGTGCCGAGGGTGATGATCGTGGAGGCGCCCAGGGCGGCGCCGCTGGCAAGCAAAAGCCAGCACGAGGCGACCCTTGCTACAACTGCGGCAAGCTTGGTCATTGGGCCAAGGATTGTCGACAGCCACGACGCGGTCAGGCCCACGTCGCGCAGGCGGAAGAGGAGGAGCAGCCGGCTCTGTTCATTGCTCATGCGAGCATTGAACTACCTCCAGCGGCACCGGCCGCAACGGCTCTCCTCCACCTTGACGAGCCAAAAGCACACGCCCTCCTCGACGACAGCTCCGGCAACGACAAGACCGACGGGTGGTGCCTTGACACCGGCGCCACCCACCACATGACCGGGCGGCGGGAGTTCTTCACCGAGCTCGACCCAAGCGTTCGAGGCACCGTCAAGTTCGGCGACGCCTCCGCTGTGGAGATCAAGGGCGTCGGCTCTGTCGTCTTCGTCGCCAAGACTGGCGAGCACAGGCTGCTCACCGGTGTCTACTACATCCCCGCGTTGAGGAACTCCATCATCAGCTTGGGACAGCTGGATGAGAGCGGATCGCGCGTGGAGATCGAGCACGGGGTGCTGCGCATCTGGGATCATCGACACCGGCTCCTCGTCAAGGTCAACAGGAGCAACCGCCTCTACGTCCTTCACGCACAGGTGGCGCAACCTCTGTGTCTTGCAGCCCGCCGCGACGACGACGCGTGGAGGTGGCACGAGCGCTTTGGGCACCTCAACTTTGAGGCCCTGAGGCAGCTCGGCAGCAAGGAGATGGTGCGGGGCATGCCGCACGTCGACCACGTGGAGCAATTCTGCGACACCTGCGTCCTCACCAAGCTGCGGCGGCTCCCTTTCCCCCGCCAGGCGAGCTTCCGCGCCAAGGAGAAGCTGGAGCTCGTACACGGTGACCTCTGTGGCCCCGTGACACCGGCTACACCTGGAGGCCGGCGCTACTTCCTCCTCGTCGACGACGTGTCCCGCTACATGTGGGCTGTCCTGCTCGACGCCAAGGCAGCCGCAGCGGACGCCATCAAGCACCTTCAAGCTGCTGCGGAGGCGGAGTGCGGCCGCAAGCTTCGGGTCCTACGCACGGACAACGGCGGCGAGTTCACGGCGGCCGAGTTCGCGGCGTACTGCGCCGATGAGGGGATCCACCGCCACTTCTCCGCGCCGTACACTCCGCAGCAGAACGGCGTCGTCGAGCGCCGCAACCAGACGGTAGTGGCCACCGCCCGTGCCCTCAAGCAGAGAGGGATGCCGGCGATCTACTGGGGTGAGGCGGTGATGACTGCCGTCCACTTGCTCAACCGCTCCCCCACCAAGGCCCTCGACGGCAAGACGCCATACGAGGCCTGGCACGGGCGCAAGCCCGCGGTGAGCCACCTTCGCGTCTTCGGCTGCCTGGTTTTCGTCAAGGAGCTCAACCACGTCGGCAAGCTCGACGACCGGAGCACGCCAGGGGTCTTCATCGGCTACGCGGAGGGCGCCAAGGCCTACCGCGTCCTCGACCCTGCGACACGGCGCGTGCGCATCACGCGTGACGTCGCGTTCGACGAGGGGCGAAGCTGGACGTGGGGCAAGATGGTGGATGACGACTCGACTCCGACGACCAGCGATTTCGTCGTCGACTACGTCCACTTCAAGGAGGCGGGGGGAGCTAGCAGCTCGTCCTCACCGAGCTCGCCTACCCCACCACCTCGTCCGCCACCAGCTCCGGCGAGTCCTTCACCACCGCCACCACCAGCTCCGGCAAGTCCACAGGCTCCGGCGAGTCCACAACCAGCATCGCCGGCCACGCCTCGTTCTCCTACACCGGACCCTACCTCTTCAGGCTCGGCACCGGCAGCTTCGGCCCACGACGAGCAGCGCACAGTGGAGTTCGCCACTCCGCTGTCCAACGACGAGGATCGCATCGACGCCTACCACGGCGGCGAGCCTCTGCGCTACCGTACCGTGGACAACCTCCTCGGCGAGCAGCCGGTCCCTGGACTGGCACCGCATGACTTTGAGGCGGAGCTGCACCTCGCACAGGACGATGGCGAGCCTCGTTCCTTCGCCGAGGCGGAGAGGGACGCGGCATGGCGTGCCGCGATGCAGATGGAGATGGACGCCGTCGAGCGGAACAAGACGTGGGAGCTGGCCGATCTTCCAGCCGGCCACCACGCCATCTCTCTCAAGTGGGTCTTCAAGCTCAAGAAGGATGAGACCGGAGAGGTGATCAAGCACAAGGCGCGTCTGGTGGCGCGCGGCTTCGTCCAGCAAGAAGGAATCGACTTCGACGACGCCTTCGCGCCCGTTGCACGGATGGAGTCCGTGCGACTCCTCCTTGCGCTAGCTGCCCAGGAGGGCTGGCGCGTCCATCACATGGATGTCAAGTCGGCGTTCCTTAACGGCGACTTGAAGGAGGAGGTCTACGTGCATCAGCCGCCGGGATTTGCGATTCCCGGCAAGGAGGGCAAGGTGCTTCGCCTGCGCAAGGCCCTCTATGGCTTGCGGCAGGCACCGAGGGCGTGGAATGCCAAGCTGGATTCCACGCTGAAGGGGATGGGCTTCGAGCAAAGCCCGCACGAGGCGGCCATCTACCGGCGGGGCAACGGAGGAAAGGCCCTGCTGGTGGGTGTCTACGTCGACGACTTGGTGATCACCGGCACCAAGGAGGCGGAGGTGGCGGCTTTCAAGGAAGAGATGAAGGCCACCTTCCAGATGAGTGATCTGGGGTCTCTCTCCTTCTACCTGGGAATCGAGGTGCACCAGGATGACTCCGGGATCACGCTTCGACAAACCGCCTACGCCAAGCGCATCGTTGAGCTAGCTGGGCTCACCGATTGCAACCCAGCCCTCACTCCGATGGAGGAGAGGCTGAAGCTGAGCCGCGACAGCACGACGGAGGAGGTGGACGCTACCCAGTACCGGCGTCTTGTGGGGAGCCTTCGCTACCTCGCCCACACACGGCCGGACTTGGCATTCTCCGTCGGCTACGTTAGTCGGTTCATGCAACGACCGACAACGGAGCACCAGCAGGCTGTGAAGAGGATCATCCGCTACGTTGCGGGGACCCTCGACCACGGTCTCTACTACCCGAGGTGTCCTGGCGCGACACACTTCGTCGGGTACAGCGACAGTGACCATGCGGGCGACATCGACACCAGCAAGAGCACAAGCGGGGTCCTCTTCTTCCTCGGCAAGTGCCTCGTTAGCTGGCAGTCGGTCAAGCAGCAGGTGGTGGCCCTGTCCAACTGCGAGGCCGAGTACATAGCGGCTTCCACCGCTTCGACTCAGGCGCTCTGGCTCGCTCGACTGCTTGGTGATCTCCTCGGCAGAGACACTGAAGCGGTGGAGCTCAGGGTGGACAGCAAGTCCGCCTTGGCCTTAGCAAAGAACCCCGTCTTCCATGAGCGCAGCAAGCACATCCGCATCAAGTACCACTTCATTCGGAGCTGCTTGGACGAGGGGAGCATCAAGGCCGGCTACATCAACACCCAGGATCAGCTGGCAGACCTTCTCACCAAGTCCCTTGGGCGAGTGAAGTTCCAGGAGCTTTGCACCAGGATTGGGATGGTCCGAGTTCCCTAGACGGCGCCACACAAGACTTAGGGGGAGAATGACAGGAATAAGTCCGTGTGTGGCTGGTCTTTGTGGGACTGCAACACATGGTCCTTGTGTCCTTGTAATAGCATCCTTGACTGCTTTTAGGACAGCAGTTAGCATCTTTAGGACAGCATCTTAGGACAAGCATCTTAGGACAGCATCGGCATCTTAGGACAGCATCTTGACTAGCATCTAGGACAGCATCTTAGACTAGCATCTTAGCAGCATCTTAGCATATGCTTGGCTGGCTAGCAGCCCTATAAATATGTATCCCCAACCCCTCAGGTTGGCATGGCATTGTATGAGTTTGTGTGAGAAATAAACCAGAAAATTGCCCCAACTCCTAGTGTCATCCTCTCTCGATGAGAGTAAGGATTCAGCTACTACCAAGAGTGCGAATCCAGCGACTAACATGGAGAAGCTACGTGATTCATGGGTGATATCGTTCCTCACTTGCCAAGTTCGTCACAGAAGCATCAGGCATCTTGCTTTCGTATCCCTTTCCGCCTGCATCAGAAAAACCAAAAAATTGAGATGGTCAATATTGAGGAACTGTTCCTCATTCAGCAACGTCCAGTGTTCTCTCATTGCCATACGAAGCTGACATGCATGATGGCAGCCAACCAGAGCATGGTTCAGCGACTCTGCTCCCATCCCATACTAATCCGGAATTTGTTCTGTTGTGTCGCTAGCCCATTGTTCATTATTTTCCATCCAAAAATTAGGATTTTGTGAGGAAGCGGTATCTTCCAGTATTCTTTCCAAATCGGCCGACCTTCAAGGTTTGCAGATGTTGATTGCCCACCGCCATGTTCCTCCGTGTGGCGCTTCCGAGCCAAACGGTAGGCACTTTTCACAGTATAAAAACCATTGTTTTCATAATGCCAAGCGGAAATAACCTCAGCTGGTTCACTTGGCAGCCTAATTTTCTTGATTTCCTGGATGTCTGCTGGCCAAAAAAAATTGTTTAGCACATCATCATTCCACTGCATATTTGGTTGGTCGATCAGCTGGTGCACCCACTTCAGATGGCAAGAACGCTTCTTCTGAATCGGTCTCAGATTCCAGGCCCTCGGGATCCAAGGGTGTCTCCACAGTCGGTCGCGCCGTCCAGACCCTATTCTCCAAATGTAGCCCTTTTTCACCAACTCAAGACTATGAACAATTGCCTGCCACGTGGGAGACTGATTCACCGGGAACGCCGTGACCAGTAAATTTCCATTCGGATAATACTTAGCCTTCAGTACACGGGCACAAAGACTCCCTTGTCTCTTTTAAAGCCTCCATGCTTGCCTTCCTAGCAAAGCTTGATTAAAGATCGCCTCATGTGGTTAGTGGCACACAATAGGTGCTGGACTGCAGATCGTCTTGCTAAAAGAGGTCTGCCCCATCCTGAACGCTGCCCGTTCTGTGATCAAGCTGAGGAAACGATTGAACACCTGTTGATCTCATGTGTCTTCTCCCGGCAAGTATGGTACAACATTCTACATAAGGTCGGCCTGCAGGACCTCTCCCCCCAGCCTGATGACAACTCCTTTGATGCATGGTGGGCAAGAACTAATTCTGGGGTTAATGACCAGACTAAAAAAGGTCTCAATTCCATCATCATTCTGGGAGCTTGGTCCATTTGGAATCATCGCAATCGCTGTGTGTTTGATGGGATTCAACCGAGCCTAAATATTGTTCCGGTTTCAGTAAAAGATGAGTTTCTCCTGTGGAATTTGGCCGGAGCTCGGGGAATATCCAATCTCCTTGCTCTAGAGCCAGCCAGTGTGTGAGTTCCTCTCTAGTGGTCTTGGGTCAAGTTTGAAGTTGAGAGAGAGGTACAATATTAGATGTAAAAGGGTGTGTGTTAGTGTGTAGGTGTGTGGCTGTATGGGGTTTCTAAACCCACTCCTTTATTCTTCTTAATATAATAATACGCAGCTCTCTTCGTGTTCGAGAAAAAAAAAGCTTGATTAAAGATTTTGAGATCTCGGAATCCCAGCCCACCCTCACTTTTGGACTTTGTAAATTTATCCCAAGCAATCCAGTGGGTACGCCAGCCTCCAGTCAGTTCGTTCCACCAAAATTTCTGGATACTTCCCTCCAGGGACTCATGAATTGACGAGGGAGCTTGAAAACACTCATTATGTACACCTGAATGGCCTGAGCAACTGCTTTGATTAGCACATCCTTCCCACCAGCAGACAGACACTTTCATCCCATCCGTTGCATGTTTTCCTCACACAATCAGTTAAATTTTGAAACCGGCCTTCATGCATGCACCCTTCCGGGAGTAGGCAGACCTTACTTTGCCTCAAAGGTGATCCCCTGGACTCCCAGTTGTTGTTTGACTTAGGATAAAACTAAAACCACTCTTTTTAGATAATGGAATGAAGGCTCTGGCTTCTGCCCTCTTAAAGGAAGAGGCATCAGTCCACACTTATTACAACATGAAAAACGTCTTGCACACCAGGGATTTCAAATTAAGAATCAATACGCAAATAGAAGGCCATCCATTTGTGGTGAAGCAATGCAATGCCCTCCACTCTAGTAAACCACTGACAATTTAGAATGGAGGGAGTACCTTTTTAGGGCATCCAGAGTGGTTGTGGTTGCCCTTAACCTTAAGGTGGACCCGCGCTCGGTAAAGACTGAACCTGCTATGTTAAAGGCTGCAGTCGGTCATTAGATGGGCTCCATTTAGAAAAAAAAATCCCTCAACCATTTACTGGTTCCCCACAGCAGGGATGGTGCCGCTGCTGCTGACGACTTCATCTCCCTGAAAGGACCTAATTGGCCTAGAGGGGGGTGAATAGACCTTTTTGCAAAACCTAAAATTCACAAACTCGAATTTGCGGAAGTTAAATGCCTGACCGGAAGTTCCGGTGGTCTGGATCGGAAGTTCCGGTCAGGGGGACCAGAACTTCTGGTGCAGACCTTCAGAACTTCTGGTGCCCTAAATGAGCTACGAAATCAAAGTGAATCGAGTTGGGATTTCAGATCCAAGTGATACCACACCCTCCTAGAGGTTGTTGATGAATATGTTGAACTCCTCAAGGCTTGGCACCACACCAAATCGTAGATCGGGACCTCCTACCTAAGAAGTTAGGGTAGAGAGGAAGAACAACAAGAACACAAGAACAAAGGGTAGTCGATGCTACCGCCACAGTAAGACAAGCTATTTTTACCGAGGTTCGGCAATCCCCACTAAGGAGTTCCTACTTTCTCGTTGTTGAGGTGACCACGAAGGTCTGACCACTAAGGTCTCCTCCCTTAAGCAACCACGAAGGCTAGCTTGAGATTTCCACTAAGAATCAAGGGGTAATTACAAACATTTCGGGGTGCCCTCATAACTGAATCAACACGGGCAAACACGAAGAACGCCTAGCCGGCTAGGGTTCCAAGAACCCAAGAGAAACAAATACAAATCAAGCCGGCAAGACAAGGAACTCAAGTGCTCAAGTCGAAGATCGATGCTCCTACTCTCAAATCTCACGTCCCTAGCTCAAACAATCGAAGATTGAAGCTTGGAGGCAAAGGGGGAGAGAGAGTGGGTGAGTCACAGCTTGAAGAGAGTTGGGAGAGCAGAAATGAGTGTGCAAAGCTCGGGCGACGGTTAGAAATGAAGTGAGTGGATTAAATACTCGAGCTCGGACGAGCCACCGGAAGTTCTAGTGGAAGCCACCGGAACTTCCGGTCAAACGAGATCAGACCGTTGGGCTTGTCAGTCAACTCAGGTTCACCGGAACTTCCGGTGCCATGACCAGAACTTCCGACCCGTACCGGAACTTCCGGACGGAGCCCGGAATAGTTTTCTCGAACGCGGGCGTGCGCGCAAACTGCACTAACCGGAACTTCCGGTGAGTACCGGAACTTCTGGACGGAGACCGGAACAAAATACTCGCACGCGGGCGCGCGCGGGCGCCAGCGACTAGAACTTCCGGTGCGGCACACCGGAACTTCCGGTGCACGTCTCTCCAACCTACTAAGCTTCGACAAGAGCACTTTTTATCCCCATTTTGCCAACTAAATTTGTATCCCTCTTGATAGTGCGGCGTTGCCTACGACTCAAATCAAAATAAACAGTGTTGAAGCCCTTGAGTCGAAGCGCCTTTTGTCCATCAAAATTTAGAGTGCTATAATTCACCAAATATTTTTTTTTCAATTCCATCAATGGACTAACACCTATAGATTACACTTGATAAATATGTTAGTCCCTAATTTCATTGTCATTAATTATCCAAAACCTACGTCAGGGGCGAATACACTCACAAACTCCCCCTTTTGGAATTGATGACAACCAATTTAGACTTACAATAAACAGAAAGAATTGAAGCTTTTGAATTCTAAAATTCAAGTTGAGCTTCCCCTTAATGTATGCATAGGATTTGAAATTTCAAATCTTGATTCAAGTCAAGATTGCATACATTAGGAATAAGCTTCCCCTAAATTTTATAATCCGTGGGGTGCCTAAGTGTGTGTGGAACAATAAAACGGTGATGCATATGACAAGTTATATCACAAGAATAAAACAAGAGAACTTGAATGTTTATGAAAGAAGGAAAATGACTTAAACTCAACATAACCATTCTCAAATAAACAACCACCATAAGCATCAACACAAAAGACTAAACAAACTAAGATAGACATTAAGCATAAAAGTTTTAGCCTACAATCAACCATCATACACACATAGTTCAAGTTTACCACATGGTTCACCACACGAGATAAAGTTATTACAAAACGAAATTTTTAACTACCCCTATTACATCAAGATAAAAGCCTAACACTCCCTCTTTGGCATCAAATGCCAAAAAGGGTAGGCTCCGAGAAGCTCCAAGGGGCAAAGGCAGCGAGGGATCTACTCGTCGTCATCATCATCAGTAGCATAGTCCACTAGATGGCTCTTGCCAAGAGGATCTGCAGAGGTGGACTGCCCAAACTGAGGGTCAAAAGCTGGAGCACGAGCGGTAGAAAGCCGAGTGATATCATCTGCACCACTGAAGATGTCCTGATAAGCAAAGCCACCCTTGGTGCCAGTAGGAATACCACCACCATAGGTGGGATCAAAGGCACTAGGCTGCTGAAAACCCTGCTGCTGCTCAAACTGCTGAAAATCCTCTGTGTCAAGCTGCTCCGCATCATCAAACTGTTGTCCAGAGGTTGTCAAATTCCACATAAGGATCGACAAAAGGGCGAAGAGGAGAAGCTGGAGGAAGACCGGCCTTCTCCTCCAGACGCCGCATGCGCTTGTCTTGCTTGGCCTGACAATAGCAGAAGTAAGACATGAACCTCTGAAGCGCATGGCGAGTGGCATCCATGGGACCACGACCACGGCCACATCCACGGCCATGCCCACGCCCACGCCCTCCAGAGGTTCTAGCTGAAGGATCTACAGGAGGGGCAGCATCCTCCTCCACTGCTGCTGGAGCATCCTCATCATCCTATCCTGCACCACTGTCACTAGCTTCAGTTGCCTTCCCTTTCCCTTTGCTTGATTGAGCCTGCAGTCGCCTGACATTCCAATCCGGATGCTTCATGTCACAAGGAAAGTCAAACCCGGTGACCTGCTCAATGATGTACATGAGGTAAGGGGCATAAGGGAAAGACCGAGTGGAAGTCATAGACACCTCGTCAATGTAACGCCACAGAAGATCTGTCACACTGAACCTCTTGTCAAGTCCAAAGCATACTAGGATCCTAGGAGCATGATTCTGAATGGAAGTGGAGTCGCCAATCTTAGGATCAATAGTAGCCCGGAGCAAATTGTTGAGCACATAAAAATAGAGCTTCAGACCAACTGTCTTCCCATTAGCCTGCTGCGGATCAACATACATACCGGCTTCAATGAAATCCGCCCTACCAACACCATTGGGATAGTGATCATACAAGCTAAGAGCCTCACGGTCATGATGATCAAACCCAAGAAGCCTAGAGAACTGACGGTAGTCACAACAGTAGTGAAGTCCGTTTGTCATCCAGTGAAGTACCTTATGCTGTGAATCAATGTGGACTATCGTCCAAAACTGGCAGATGATTTCAGTGTTCCAGCTATGCTTGAAGGTCATGAGTGGCAAGATGTGCCACTCCTCAAGCTTGGCAATCAAAGCATCAACCTCTGGGTGATGATGTCCCTGTAGAGAGCTCAGAGTTGGTGCTTTATGGTGAATGATGGGTGTAGTCAGACCATGGATGTCATCCTTCATGCAGACAGACTCATAATAGTCCTTGTGGAATTGAGACCAAAAACGATCATCCACAGCTTCAAACTTGGACCACATAAAAGGATTCTCCTCCCGCATACGCCTGATATCTGAGGATTGTACCTTGTAGTTGATTGACCTCCTAGGAACACAATGAGCAGGCTCACGAGGTCGATGGATGCGAGGAGCACGTTCTGGAAACTGCTGCAGAACGCGGTTCATAGTGGCAGCCCCAATACGAATCGGAGAGTGGCGAACAACTCCCGGATCAATAGCACGGCCCTCCACATCAATCACACTAGGAGCCACTTCTTCATGAACCCGACCACGGTGTATGGGTGGAGGACATGGGATGGTAGAGCGATCGGGGCAGAACCGCGGACCTTCTTCACTGTCGGGCTGTTGCTGAAAGGACTGAGCATTGCTTGGACGACGAGCACGACTACCACGAGGACGATCCTCCTCGCCATCCCCAAACTTTGAGGACGAGGACGAGCGGCACGGTTAGGATTGGTACGAACCATACTGCGATACAAACAAGGTAAGGAAGGGATCAGACAAGACATGTATGGAATGTGGCAAATGGACGGACAAGCGGAGCTACGGACACGTGCTGCCCACTGTCCACCGGAAGTTCCGGTGCATGGGACCGAAAGTTCCGGTCCGAGGCAGTGCGCGACACGTGGTCGCGTCCCGATAAATCCATCCATGAAACTTGCACAAAAGGCATCCAAACTACATGTATTGACAATAGAGAGCAAGCACGTGCGAGGAATCGACCCAAAACAAAGTACATTGGGAGATCGAGCGCGAAGTCCCGGTACCTCGTTCCTTGAAGAGAAGGGGTTGAATCCGGAAGTTGAGGAATGCACTTTTCACGTCCATTTGAAACAACTTGAAATCATGGTGAGTAACAAAGGCAAGTAATATGCGAATAGATTCAAGCCTAGCTATAGGTGCATAGGTCTCCCCAAAATTCAAACCTTCGATTTGAGTGAAACCTTTGGCTACCAACCATGCCTTATTCCTTGTGACCACATCATACTCATCTTCTTTGTTGCGGAAGACCCACTTGGTACCTATTACATTTTGATTGGGCCTTTCCACCAAAGACCAGACTTCATTCCTGGTGAAGTTGTTCAACTCTTCTTGCATGGCCATCATCCAATCGGGGTCCTTCAAAGCATCCTCCAGCTTTTATGGCAATTTAGAAGAGACAAAAGAGTAATGCTCACAAAAAGCTACTAAACGAGATCGTGTTGTTACCCCTTGTTGTATGTCTCCCAATATGCTATCAACGGGATGGTCCCGTTGAATGGATTGATGAACTCTTGGGTGAGGAATGATTGTTCTTGTTTGGATTGGACCATCATCTTTATCTTCATTATCTTGATTGTCTTGATCACCACCTTGGTTGTCTCCTTGAGCTTGTGGTGGATCTTGCCTAGCTTGTTCTCTTGAGTCATGACTCCTTGAGGTGGAAGCATCATCATGGGCATTGGTTGACCCATGATGCATGTTTGGATCATGAGGAATTTGCACATGCATATCTTCTTCATCTTCAACGGGTCTCATTTCACCAGTAGCAAGCTTCTTGATCAGTTGATGAAGCTTCTTGATCAGTTGATGAGATGGTTCTTCTTTACCTAAAATTTCAGCATTGACTTTTTCCTTTTGAGAGCCGTCGCTTTCATCAAAAGTCACGTCTACTGCCTATTTCAATTTGGCCGGTGGCCTCTTTGAAAACATGATAGCCATGTTCGTCAGTAGCATAATCAAGTAAGAACCCTTCATCAACCTTTGGTGTAAACTTAGAGCTTTTGGATTTCTTATTAAGTATGAAACACTTGCATCCAAAAACTCTAAAGTAATCCACCTTAGGCTTTTTACCGGTTAGAAGCTCATAGGCGGTCTTGTTCCTTATTTTGTGGAGGTACAAGCGGTTGATGGCATGACATGCCGTGTTAACCGCTTCTGCCCAATAATCTTTCTCCGAAATCTTGTACTCATCCAACATTGCTCTTGCGGCTTCAATGAGCATTCGGTTCTTCCTCTCCACAACACCATTTTGTTGTGGAGTGTATGGAACCGAAAACTCATGCTTGATGCCTTCTTTATCAAGGAATGCTTCAATGTTGGTGTTCCTAAACTCCGTCCCGTTGTCACTTCTCACTTTCTTGATCTTCACTTCAAACTCATTTTGAGCTCTCCTTGTAAACTTCTTGAAGATCCCTTGAGTTTCACTTTTATCTTTCAAAAAGAACACCCAAGTGAAGCGAGAAAAATCGTCAACAATTACAAAACCATATTTGTTATCTCCAATGCTTATATAAGCATTGAGTCCAAATAGGTCTATGTGAAGTAACTCAAGTGGCCTTGTTGTAGTGACGATGTTCTTAGCGGGATGTTTGGCTCCAACTTGCTTACCCACTTGACATGCACTGCAAATTTTATCTTTCTCAAAAGAAACATTTGTTAGTCAAATGATGTGTTCGCCTCTTTAAAGATCGGCCAAGTTCCTCATGCCAACATGCGCTAGTCGGCGATGCCATAACCAGCCCATGCTAGATTTTGCCACTAAACAAGTCTCGGACCCCACTCTACTAGATGAGAAATCAACTAGGTAAAGCTTGCCCTTTAATTGACCCGTAAAAGCAATAGAGGAATCCGATCTTCTAGAGACTTCCACACCCTTATCCGTAATGAGACAATTGTAACCCTTCTTACAAAGTTGTGAAACGGATAACAAATTGTATCCCAACGAATACACAAGTAATACATTGGAAATAAAATTATCATTTGAGATAACAATTTTACCCAAACCGAAAATGTCCCCCTTACTATTGTCACCAAAGACAATCCTTTCACTTGTGATTTGATTTGGTTGAAAGGAGGTGAACATGTTCTTTTCTCCGGTCATATGATTGGTACATCCACTATCAAGCACCTAACTTGGTCCGCCGGAGGAATATTCCTACAAAATAAGATTAAGCTTTTGGTTTAGGTCCCGAGATGGAACCTAGGGGGTTAGCAACATAAGACTTGGGCACCCAAACACTCCTCAAGATTTGTCTCTTCTTGAGGGCGTCCACATACTTCACAACAATCTTGCCATCCTTGTCCCAACAACACATATAATCACAAATGTGATTGCGTGAAATAGGCACTTGTTGCTTGGACACCTCCACTTGCTTCTTCTTGTTGTTCTTGTTGTTGACAAGTGGAGTTGTAGGTGTGACAACATTGTTCACCTTGTGATAAGATCAACAAGCGGCACACTCTTGTTGAACTTCACACAAGCCACCCTATTAATCATCTTTCTTCCATTGGCTTTGCCATCATACCTATTGTAACCAATGCCATCCTTAATCATGGGGTGCCTTGATGCCTTGAACACATTTGTTGGTTGCTTATCCTTGCACTTGCAACCATTTTTGACAATTGTGTTCAACCTTTGGATCTCCTTATCCTTCTTGGCTAGCTCATCAAGATTAGTAGCACAAGCATGTATATCAATATTAGAGCATCTTTCACAACCTTTATTAGTTATAGCTTTGGCATCCTTGGAAACGATAGAAGTGCTAGTCCAAAGTTTGTCATAGTTTAGTTCAAGCTCATGATATTTATTTGTCAAGCTTGTAAGGCTTTCTTGAGCCAAACTATGATCATTCTTTAGACTTACTAAAGAGTTATTGAGTGAAGAATGTTCTTTAGCCAAGCGCTCATTAGCATCCTTGGCTAAAGACAATTCTACACTCTTCTCAACCTTCTCCTTCTCCTTGGAGAGACATGCCTAAGTCTTTGGGTTTTCTCCCTTTCCTCTAGGAGCAATTCCCCTTGCGACTCAATGCATGACTAAAGCTTATCTTTGGCATATATTAGCTTCAAGATTTTAGTTGCAGCAGCGTTATCGTATCTTTTGATGAGATTATAAGCATAGTTTTCATTATTTTCATCATCACTATCACATTCACTAGTGGTATGTGTAGGAGGATCAAGTTGTACCTTATCTCCTAATGCCATAAGGCAAGAAGGAGCATCATCGTCGTCGTCGGAGAGGTTGGCGAAGAGTCTAGGTGGTAAAAAAGTGTTGGTGAAGAGAGATGTTGATGAAGCATTGTTGATGAGGACCGTTGTTGAGGAAGATTTTTCTTGTATAGCAATTGCGGCCACACTCTTCTCATTTTTATTGTCATCATCACTATCGCTATCCGATTGTCATTCTTGACCTAGATGTGCTTCACCTCTCTTCTTGTCCTTGTATTCCTTGTCACCTTGCTTGCTATATCTTGACTTCTTTTCCTTGTTAGGATAATCGGCCGCAAGATGACCGGTGTCACCACACTCATAGCAAAACCTCTTTTTGTATGGCTTGTTTCCTCCATATCTCATCATCTTTTCTTTCTTCATTCTCAAGTACTTCGTGTAATTTTTCACTAGCAATGCTTGCTCTTCGTCAAGGTCATTATCATCATTGTTATGCCTATGCTCACAACACCCTTTGTGGCAATGACTTGACTCATTTCCATGTGATGCCGTGAGGGCAATACTCTTCTTTAGCACACTTGCTTCCTTGGCTTCATCATCAAGTACCTCATGATGCATCAACTTGGCTAGCATCTCTTGTGTCATTGTGGTGTAGTTGTCTCTCTCCATTATGACGGACGCAAGTATGTTGTTCTTTTGTCTATACACTCTACATATCTTTCTTGCGGTGGAGTTGTCATCCCATCTTGTGTCTCCAAGTGCTCTAATTTTGTTGATCAAGGTCATGAACCTATCAAACATTGTTTGAGTAGTTTCTCCTTCAATCATGGTAAAGTTCTCAATCTTTCCTTGCAAGAGCTCAATGTTTCCAATTCTTATACTCTTGTCTCCTTCAAATGATACTTTCAAGGTGTCCCAAATTTGCTTTGCATTGACCATTCCATTAATCTTGTTGTTGTCTTCCGGAGTTAGGCATTGTAAAATCAAGGTAGCCGCCGTTGCATTAAGGTGAAAGTCTCTTTCATCTTCGGGTGACCAATCATTAGAATCTTGAGGCGGATTGACACCAACATCCACTACTTCCCAACATCTTGCGGCTATAAGATGCAATTTCATCCTATGATCCCAATCGGTGTACCTTGTACCATCAAATGGAGGTGGCTTTCCGGGATTGATCATGGGCAAGGTAGGATTGTTGTTCTTGCTTGATCCACCATAGTCAAAACTGGTTCTATTGTAGCTCTTCGATGTCTTGCTTGCATCACCACCATCACTTGATGATTATTGACTTTTCTTGTATAGAAGTTGTATCGTGTCTAGTTGCTCTTGCATCTTGGTCATTTGCTCTTGTTGTTGCAGCTGCAGGGATGCGGTGATTTGAGCTGCGATTTGATCAACAATTTGCTTTTGTGCTTCCGGATCCATCTTGGCCAATGTTACTCGTCACGCGGTGAAGCGTTTATCCGAGGGACCAAGGCTTTGATACCAATTGAAAGGACCTAATTGGCCTAGAGGGGGGTGAATAGGCCTTTTTGCAAAACCTGAAATTCACAAACTCGAATTTGCGGAAGTTAAATGTCTGACCAGAAGTTCCGGTGGTCTGGATCGGAAGTTCTGGTCAGGGGGACCAGAACTTCCGGTGCAGACCTTCAGAACTTCTGGTGCCCTAAATGAGCTACGAAATCAAAGTGAATCGAGTTGGGATTTCAGATCCAAATGATACCACACCCTCCTAGAGGTTGTTGATGAATATGTTGAACTCCTCAAGGCTTGGCACCACACCAAATCGTAGATCGGGACCTCCCACCTAAGAAGTTGGGGTAGAGAGGAAGAACAACAAGAACACAAGAACAAAGGGTAGTCGATGCTACCGCCACAGTAAGACAAGTTATTTTTACCAAGGTTCGGCAATCCCCACTAAGGAGTTCGTACTTCCTCATTGTTGAGGTGACCACGAAGGTCCGACCACTAAGGTCTCCTCCCTCAAGCAACCACGAAGGCTAGCTTGAGATTTCCACTAAGAATCAAGGGGTGATTACAAACACTTCGGGGTGCCCTCACAACTGAATCAACACGGGCAACCACGAAGAACGCCTAGCCGGCTAGGGTTCCAAGAACCCAAGAGAAACAAATACAAATCAAGCCGGCAAGACAAGGAGCCCAAGTGCTCAAGTCGAAGATCGATGCTCCCGCTCTCAAATCTCACGTCCCTAGCTCAAACAATCGAAGATTGAAGCTTGGAGGCAAAGGGGGAGAGAGAGTGGGTGAGTCACAGCTTGAAGAGAGTTGGAAGAGCAGAAATGAGTGCAAAGCTCGGGCGACGGTTAGAAATGAATTGAGTGGCTTAAATACTCGAGTTCGGATGAGCCACCGGAAGTTCTGGTGGAAGCCACCGGAACTTCCGGTCAAACGAGATCATACCGTTGGGCTTGTCAGTCAATTCGGGTTCACCGGAACTTCCGGTGCCATGACCAGAACTTCCGGCCCGTACCGAAACTTCCGGACGGAGCCCGGAACAGTTTTCTCGAACGCGGGCGCGCGCGCAAACTGCACTAACCGGAACTTCCGGTGCCTGACCGGAACTTCCGGACGGAGACCGGAACAAAATACTCACACGCAAGCGCACGCGGGCTCCAGCGACTAGAACTTCCGATGCGGCACACCGGAACTTCCGGTGCACGTCTCTCCAGCCTACTAAGCTTCGACAATAGCACTTTTTATCCCCATTTTGCCAACTAAATTTGTATCCCTCTTGATAGTGCGGCGTTGCCTACGACTCAAATCAAAATAAACGGTGTTGAAGCCCTTGAGTCGAAACGCCTTTTATCCATCAAAATTTAGAGTGCTATAATTCACCAAATATTCTTTTTCAATTCCATCAATGGACTAACACCTGTAGATTACACTTGATAAATATGTTAGTCCCTAATTTGATTGTCATTAATTATCCAAAACCCACATCGGGGGCGAATGCACTCACACTCCCGCATGGCCGCATTGCCACAGCAGGGAGGAGCTCAAGCCAGAGTTCATGCCTATTACCTCGCCATCTGGTTCCGACACCAGTTCGAGTTCACTGCTCTATGCGTAGTGGCTCTGCGCCCTCCGCGATTAGGATGCTGTGGAGCTTGGTGCCAATCCCTCATTTCCTGAAAGAGTATGTAGCCTGGAATAATGATTGATTATGGAGAGGCAAAGCTCGTACACATATATAGGCAAGGATCTGTAAATGGTTTATAGAATCAGCACCAATCAATCAAGGATCCTTTGCCTATTCAGTACAAATCAATTAAGAAGACTACCTTGCCTATTCTACCACTCCACACAAGGCAAGGCGCATGGCCAGGATGGCCAGTGCAGCCACATGCCAATCAATCAAGGATCCATAGGACCTGCCTAAAACACATTGTTAACATTTCCCCTTCTGATTAGAACCTCAATCAGCAGCAAATTTTGATCCATGGCCTCGTGAAGGTGGTGATGCCAGGCCTATGGGCGCTCCGACATCGAAACCACGCCCGTGCGCGTGGGTTGCAGCAGCCTGGCCGGCAGCCTCGCAATGTCAGCAATGCTCCTCCACGGGGTTCCTCGCCTTCGTCTGTTTCGTTTGTCATTTTTTTATTCTTAAGACCTGGCTTAAAGCTTGAGACCTGTCCCTAGGATCTTTTGGCTTGAGACGGGCGTTGTAACGTTTAAGGTCGCCCTCAAGGATGCCAGATCATCCTTAAGGCTGGTGAAGTTCTTACACTCCGGATGCCCTTAGGATTATACTAATGTTTATTAACATAATTGTACTTTCTAAAGACAAATATCATTTTGAAAGTTTGATGACATGGATTCAAGGACAAGAAATGAAAAATAATGGAGGGAATTTTGTTATGCTTAAACATACCGTCTGCCACCTGATTATTTTATTTGTATCCTGTTCCAAATTGGCAAGTGATTAGTGACCATCGAAACTCCTTACCATCCAAATTTCTCCAAGAGATCTAAATTCAACCTTAATATTGGTCAAAACTGAACCAAAATTGCCTGAAATTTCATATTTCCTCATATAATTTGTCATAGATCATAATTAAGTATGTTGTCTACATTTATTTAAGTTTTTTTTAGAGTACAAAGGTCTGACTAAACAACAAAATTTTGTGTGAACTGATCGTTGATCATAAAAATAACTGTTCAGGTTCTGATCTGATTAACACAATTTTAATAAAGATAACTTTAGCCCATGTTGTACCAGACTTGACATGCCATTTTAATTATATTCTTTTGTAGAATCTTGATGTTGCAGGAATCATTATCAAGGGAACTACAAATCGAGCGGGATAAGAATAAGTCTCTGACTGAGAGGGTAAGCAGTTTTAAGATCCACAATCGTATTTTGCTTCTACTAGTTGGAACTCATGGTAGTGAATCTCTTCTTTTTCCCGTGTATCTTGTGTGAATTACCAATTGTCTTGAGTAATCATGCAATAGCGTTACATTATTGTTAGATGTCACTATATAAGGGCCTATTTGGTATGACTCCTGCTTCTGATTCTCTAGGGAAGTGATTATGTAGCTGAAAATGATTCTCTAGGATAAACACTATGGATGAAATGATTTTGTGCAGGAAGTGAATCTGGAGAAGCTAGTTTTTCAGCTCCTGGCATCTTAATTAATTTCATAGAATCACTTTGGGAGTCATTCTCTATAAAAATACCAATTGGCAGAGCTCCCATGGGATCAGCTTGGGTGTTCCATTGGGAACTCTGTCAGACAGGCCCAATTATCTAGAAATGCAAGTTTTTTTAGGGATAGAAATGCAAGTTCTGTTAGCTACAAACAGATAAAAATTGCAAACGTTATCAGGCAAAATTCAATAGAATTTGTTTTCTACCTTCCCAATTTTCTTTTACACCATCCTTGATTCTACCTACTTGTCCATAGGAAGTTTCCCACGGTTGTATTTTGTTTAAATGATTGAATGTCGCTGTGGATATAAGGATGGCATTTCTGGGAGGTCTGAGGATCTCCTTGTGCTCTTTAATAGTCTGAGGAAGTTTTATCTTTTGTTTTCAGTTTGAGGATGTGGAGAGGCAACTCGAGCTTGCAATTAAGGAGCAAGAAGCAACGGTAGAGCTCTTTGCAGAAGAAAGGAAGTGCCGCGACCAAGAAGAGGAAAACCTGAAGAAGAAGCTCAGGGTTAGTTGTTAGAACTATGCACCACATTGCTCCTAACCAAAAGATGTGCTCCAATTCCTGTTACAAATGGAGTCATCTAACTTCATGATGGTGTGCATGTCGCCTATAAACCATTGGTGTCTATTTGCAGGAGGCCTCTTCCACTATTCAGGACCTGATGGAACAGCTCAATGCTGCCCGGAACTGCTGCAAGAGAAAGCAGCAGAAGAAGCAACTTCACCCCCAGTAGTACGCGAGTACATGTATCGTCAGCATGCTCTCTTCTCTGGTGCATAGTAGCACAAATAATGTCCAGATGGTTGTAGAGCTGTTAGCAGTAGCAGACCAGAATGTTCTATGTATGTTTCACCGCCTGTTGTTAGATGTGTGTATATGCAGTAAGTGTAAGATGATTGAATGGGGTTACGTGATGACTTTCCTAGGCCCTCACGGTTACATGTTTATAGAGCTGTGAATAGCCTTACATGTGATGGTGATCTGTGATTGATTAGTTAGTTAACTATGGAATAAGTTGCGAATGGGCTTGAGATCCAGTGGTAGGGCTATCAGTGGATGCTATCCCCTAGGGTTCAAACTTTGGTGATCACACATTTTTCTAGAATTTTTTAGAAATTTTAGGGTACATAAGCGTGTGTTCGATGGTACTACACATTTCCTACACACGGGAGGCGACGTGCCTCTCAGCGTGTGGTGTGAGTGGAGTGTGTGGTTTGCGTGCCTCTCAGCGTGTGGTGTGAGTGTGGAGTGTGTGGTTTGCATGCGTCCAAAGTTGTACGGATCGAGAAAAAAACTATGGAATAAGTACACTTCTATCTATAGGGCGCACACTTGATCAAAGACTGTTCCAGACTTAGTACACAAGATCGTACTATGGATGACAAGATCGTCCACTACTCCGCCTAGTACACAATTAGTGAATGGCGACAGGGGCGGAGCTACAGGGTGGGTCACGGAGCACCTTGGAAATTTGGCCCAAAGTGTAGTACCCCTCAGTATCCGTGGACTCTGGTGGGCTGACTAATGCGCTTCTACTGCCGAATCCAGATCGAGCCTCAAAACGAACTAATGAAGCCCAAGCGACATCCGCATCTCCGCAGCCTGCGTTTTGGTCTTCTGAGTTCTGACTCCAACCGTCCAAACTTGTACTCGGCGTCTCCACGATCTGAGGATCTCTATTTGCAGCAGCAGAGCAGCCGCCGGCCGCCCGGCTAGCAACGCACAACCTGTATGTTGATCTTGATATCCTTTCTTCTTTACTGAGTTCTATCACGTTTATCTCTCTGTATCAAGTGATTAAACCCTAAATTGCTAAAGTGCTAACAGGAGAGAATCATTTAATCAACAATCTACAGTTCAACTTCAATTCAATTCACGGCAAATATTGCATCTGCTACAGCCTACAGTGCTACTGCAATTCACGGCACTTCACAGCAAGTTCTATTTCATCTCAATTTTGAAATTTTATTGTATCACTGAAATAATTTAGATATTTAATTGAAACATTGGGCTTGTTTATTTCTCTTGCAGATTTGTTGAAAATGAAGAGTGGTGACAAAAATAAAGAAGGTGTAGGCCTGACAAGAATAAGAAGAAGTAGTGACATATTGTTTTTCAACTGTTATGGGTACGTAATATTTCAATTCTATGTTAAGAAAGTTACACTCATCTATTTTATGAACTCTGTATGTCTTTTTTTAATTATGTTTTGTAATTCGTATACTTGTGCACCGACATGTTAAATTTATAGTGGCCAAAAAAATTTAGACAATGAACCACCATAGCTACAAATCCAAGCTACGCCGCTGATTGGCGAGGCAATTAGCCCTGATGCACTTGCGACTTGCGAGCAATGTTGTGATCAACGCCCAGGTGCAACCGTGCAAGGAGGACTGCACGGCTCGCCGCTACATGGAACGATGGAGTAGGCTACATCAGAAACAGGGGTGGATGGTTTTACGGAAGGATTTGTTTGATTAACGATGCCCTGCCAATTAGTGGCTAATAATCTACGTTTACCCACGTCACTAACCTTACATTAGTGACGCGTTTTCAGTTCTACGTTACTAATTTGATTGATAGTGTGACTAATTAAGGTGTCGCCGTCGCCGTTTATGCTATTTTGGTAGTGTTATTAGTTTGGTCCATGCATTGAAATAACGCATCAAGCTAGAATGGACGATCACAGATCATGGAACGACGTTTTATTATGCTCTCGTAGCTATAGTGCTAGAGACTTGCTACTACACATGCTTGCATACTCCGATAGTCCGATCCTTGGATCTTGCTAATTATACATTAGTACTGCTAACATATATACACGTACTCCGTATTACACAAGAGTCTTAAACGTGGCGTGGAAGTGGAACAACATTCAAGTGTCGCTTAGGTCGTTGTCTTCGTTGAGCCTCGCCGCCGTGGTAAGCGCCGCGCCCACCCCGCCAGCCTTGGCGCGCGCTTCGGCGTCGTTGAAAGTCTCGGCTTGCACCACCCTCGTCGCGTCCTCGGTCCTCGCCGCCTTGTCGCCCGCCAGCTTCGCTGTCGCTTCTGAGAGGACGTCGCCGAGCTTGATCTTGTCGCCGTCACGCGTTGCCTGGGCGTTGGCGCGCGCCGCGGCCCGCGCCTGGTCGCCGAGGCCGCCGGGCATGGCAACGTCCGCCCCGTGCGCGCTCATCTCCGCGGCGCGGATGGCCTCCGCGTCGGCGCGGTCGATGGGGCGCCCGCCTCCGGCCCTGGCCGTCACCTCCAGCGCCTCGCCGATCGTGATCTTGGTCGCGTCCTCCTCTACCGGCGGCGGCGGGTCGGCCACGGAGTACTGCCCCACGACCTGGCCCGCCACGATACAGGTCACGATGCGGCCGCCCGGCACGGCGGTCTGGGTCACGGTGATGCCGTGCATGGCCGCGGTGTCGCTGGCCTGGCCCGGGTGCACGGCGCCGACGGCCTGGTTGTAGGCCGCGGCCGTCTCCATGGCGGTCGCGGCGCTGAAGCCGCCCCCGGCGCCCTGCGGGACCTGGACGCCTGCCACGCTGTCCTCCGCGGACCGCATGGCGGCCGCGTCGCGCGGCGCGATGGGTTGCCCCGCGAGGTCTCCTGAGACGGCGAACACGTGGCCGTACCTGATGGCCGCCTCCTCCGGCTGCAGGTCCTGGTCTTGCTGAGCCTTGTTGCCCTGCTGCGCCTGGAGCGGATCGTCTTGTCTCCTTGGCTGCGCCTGCGCCATTGTGATTCCGGTCTGTGCTCGGTTTCTAGCTAGTTCGTGCAGTGGTTCTATCTCCTCCGAAAGAGCAGAGCAAATTGGCTTCGCAATCATGCCACGCCCATTTACTTTATTATATACTCCCTCCGTCCCAAAAAAAACATGTAAATCTCATTTTACGATGAGTCAATAGAATCTTAAGTTTGACTAAGTTTCTAGAAGATATTATCTACATTTATATCTTCAATTAGATTTATTATGAAAATATATTCTATAATTAATCTAATAATATTTATTACGTATCATTAACATTAATACTTTGTCATATATATTCAGTCAAAATTAAGAATATTTGACTTCTCGGGAAACGAGATTTACATGTTTTTTTGGACGGAGGGAGTTCCCTGCATATGCAAAGCTGCGGATTGGCCACGTTATCGTGGGCGGTGTCGAGAAGCGCACGGACTGAGGACGCGTGCGACACGGCGCTTGACGCGCGGTGCTCTCGTGTGGTCGACGTAAAGGATCCACCAAGGCATGACCTGCACGTGTACAGACGCTTATGAGTGTAAAGTTGCAGTCGTGGCGTCCCTGTAGCAAGGATCTAGTTTTAAGGATTGCATGGTCCCTGGATATTTGTCTGACGGCTACTTTTTCTCTGTAACTAGTAAAGCAACAAAACACTGCCAAAACAAGGAAAACAAAAATTATATGTCAATACCAACTACAGCGTAGCTGAACGATGGCTGCATCAGACAAAACTGAGATGCAAACACATGGCCTGTTAGAAATATATATAAAAAGAAGGGGAAAAATAATGTACTCACCAATCTTCATGGATCATTCTCACTCTACAAATAGAGATGTGGAAAAGATAGAGATGATGAGGAAGAACATGTCGACGATTAAAACAAATGTGGAAACCTTGAATTCATATAGTGTTAAACTTAAATCTTTTGTATTGGTTCTAATTAACCGAACCAAATTTCTCTCTATTCCCTACTTATTTCTTGACATTGTTGACCTATACCATTGTACATATCAAAATGATGGGAGATGCTGCCGAGCACAAGGTTACATGGTTCCTATTGATCCTAAGGCATCATTGCTTAAACACACCGAGGAGGCATTCTGCTCGCTACAGTACTGACTTTTTTCAACAAAAAATAGAAATAAAAAACAAAGGAAAAGAGAGGAGCAATTGTGTTGTCCATACCACTACTACGAATTATAACTACCTCTAGCAACAATCCTCTATAAATTCGTGTCAATTGGGACGCTTTTTTTCTTTGCTCCTAATGATTTGTTCTAAGTTTTTTTTTGATAGGCACGAGAGCTAACCATCGCTGCATTAGAAAACCTCTCTACCACCAGCGCATAATTATATCTAAAAAAGAGCTTTGTCCTAAGATACACTTTAAGGAGAATTTAACACGAGGGAAGGGATATTCTATTTTACCAAGCATAAGCATGTTCTAATCTAGGGAGAGACGGATATAAGTGATCCTGCATTCTATCCCATATTTTTTCGGATGTCGCAACGGGTGTGTGGGTTTCGCTTGGCCTCCTACCCTCGCTAGATAATAGCGTGGAGGAGGCCGAGGGTGCCCCAGGAAATGAAAAAGCCAAGGTTTAAGTGGAGTGAGATGGAATGGAATGACAATAAACTCAAGAGTAAATGGCAATTCATCATCCTTTACTGCAGCCCATCGGGTATTTATAGGGGATACTCGAAGGCACGATGAAATTACAATTCGCCCTCGACCGGGCCGCATACCACCCCGCAGATATGTGGGCGTTATGAACATTTCATGCCTCTATCCCAACAACTCCTCTAACGTCGTCTAGGGCTCGCTTGTGGGGACCATGATTTTCCGTCTTCCTTCTTATGATCGCGGAGTTAGCGCTGCGAGGGTATCCTCCAACTCAATGGCCTCATGGGAAACGCCTAGTTTGCAAAGACAAATCAAAGTGACCTTCGTCGGGGGCATTCGTGAGGTGGCCTCGTCGGTGTCCACCATCGAGGTTCCATTCCATGCAACAGGGCACATCTGCGTCCGTAGGTGATGCGAGGCCGAAGGCCACATAGGGTCCAAGCCTAAGCCAATGATGGGGTGGCGCGTCGAGGCCAGGTGTCCCCCAAACAGTAGCCCCTCGTGGCTTTGGGCCAGCTTGGTGGGACGAGGCAGCACAATGATCAAAGGCGGGCAAGCTGAAACGAACCAGGATTTCAAAACTTGAAATACCGGCTCTCTTGCCCCTCTGTGATAGTCCCAGGATACCTCAGCTATCACGGGCGTCCATTTTCAGCTGATTACAAAGTCATACGACAACAGATAACAAAAAAGGGATTGAAACTCAACCTATTACATCATCTAGGTTTGGATCAAACAAAACACCGAGGCTCTACTCGTAGCAGCGAAGCTTGGTGAAACTCCAATCCACGGGCATCCTTGAGAGTGGTCCGCAAACCAACTACCCACCTCAACATCTCTGCAGGCAAAGAATCTGCACACCGCCAGATGTGTGCAGGCCATGGTCAGCACCGATGAGCTTTAGTGGAAAAAGAAAACAAGGGATCTGGCGATCCTATTAGTTTGGCTGAGGTTTGCATCCTTAGCGCTTGCAGGAGCAACAAAAGTAGTAATATAAGGTAAACTTCTCATAACCCAAACCACAATCTCAACTCAACCTCTCCTCAACTCAACAACATATCTCCCATCTCAACTCTCATCTTCCCTCACAACATCCTCATACTCTCAGTCTAGGCGATGAGGCGGCCTCCGCACGCCCCTCATCTCAACGGCCTCAAGCCGGACCTTAGCTTCGAGGAAGAAAAGCAAAGCACAAGGGAAGACTAGCGGGTATGAAACAGTTCACAGGGGTGATCATGACCGAGATCGCGGCTATACGTAAAGTTTTAACTCTGCAGAGGTTGTACACCTTTAATCCATCAGGATCACCATCATCGACCATGGCCGTGGTCTAAGCAATCACCGCTCAAGAACTAGCACATTCCTCACCAGTCTGCCCCCAAGTGGAGTCGCATACGGCACAACGTATACACTTGGGATCGTGATTAGGGTAGCCGGAAAACCCGTCGGCATCCTTCTCACCATGCCCCCAGGGGGTACCCCTGTGCACCTCTACTCCCACAGAACTGGCTCAGTCCGCACTAACTCGACAGAACGGGCCCCGCCCATAACAGGGCCTGTGGTGTGCACGCTAACATAGTCCCGTGTTTCAGGCATCAACCCACGACGGTCCTTAATTGGCCAGAGCAAGCACCTTCCACCAATACACCACGTGGTCCACCTCTCTCAGGTAACCACCTCTCCATACGCCTGTTCCAACATATCCATCAAATCCAGCAAAACCAGAACCGGGGTACTCCGCGCACCAAAAGTGCACCCCTCTAGGGTAAAAACCTCTCACTCTGGCCGGTATCTCCAAGAAACAGGTCAAGGCAAGGAAAATCTCCAGAACTCCTCATCACCGCCACCCACTCGGGATTCAACGCTCCCGTCGCGCCAACCTACCATCCACCTCACGGGAAAAGCCTCACGGCAAACCCCGATCCACTAACCACATCACCAACCCACCATCACATCACATAACAAGGTAAAATATGTAATAAAGATGGTAGTAAAATGCAAGCACGTAGGTAGGCAATATATAAGTGCGAGCGCGAAGCTGGGTAACCAGGATGAAGAGGTTTCAAACAAGGCAATAAAGGCTCAGGCAAAAGCATGCATCGCATATACTAGCATAATGAATAAATATAAAGCACTAGCATTTCTACTTGCAATGCCTAAATAGGTTCTCTAAGAGTAAAGTGCTGCCATGACACCTGCGATGTCGAGGAGGTAGTGGTACGCATCTCCAGCAGTTGGGTCGTCCACCATCGGGATCCATCGCCTCCGGGCGAGTCGTCGAACAACGAACTCGGGTCGTCGCTACGCGAAAGAAAACAAAAGACCGCGATAAGAATCAAATAAAACCGCGTCAAAACCTGACTCACTAGACTCAAACTACTGCACTAGGATGTAGGGTAGGATTTTAGAAAAATTATGAAACTGGTTTCATAATTTTTGGAGCTAGGATGAATATTCTATGAATTTTAGAAGGTGGAAACGGATTTCTAAAAAGAAAAAGGGGCAAGGGTTGGATGGGCTCACGGCCTGTGGGCTTTGAGGTCTCGGCCTGTTGGCCGGTCCTGGCTGCTGGGCTTCATGCCCCAACACAGAAGGAAGGGAAACGAGCACTCGGCAGGTGCTCGACGGAACGCTTCCAGGCGGTGACACGGCGACACCGGAAACAAGGTCACCTGCAGGTGTGGCTATGCACGGGGGTTGCGCTACGTGAGTGCGCGTGCGTAGGGCAGTGGCGGCGCATGTCTGCGGTTGTGGCAACCGACGAACGGCATCGCGAACAATGAGGCGGCGGCAACGCGAGGCCTCGGGTTGATACGTGCTGTGAGCAAGGGAGGGCAAGACAGCAACTTTGCCGGCGGAAACTTCGTCGGCTCCGTCGGGGTTCAGCGCAAGCCCGCCGTGGTGAGCGCGAGCGCTACGCCGTGCAGGTGCCGGTGGTGAGGGCTCCCAGTGCGTCGGCGTGGGTGTGGAGACGACGTGTGCTCGGCGTCCGTGTCGTGCGAGACTACGGCGTCCGGTTCGTGCTGCACAGGCGACGTCGTGTGGCACGCTGAGTCGATACGGGGCTCCCGTGAGTGCCTCGGTTGTGCCGGTGGCGTGCGGCTGCGTGCCGGAACGGCGACCGGCCATGAAGGCTTCGCCCTGGGCATCGTGAGTGGTGCGGCAGCTAAGCTGCGCCTATGCATGTGGCCGAGGTCGCGTCGGCACGTGCATGTGCTGATGCTCGCGTCCTCGCGGTTCAAGGCTACGGCGTTCATGTCGCGGCTTGCAGGATGCGGTTCGACGGCCGGACAGGTCTCGGCAACAGAGGAACGTGCAAGGCCGAAGCTTTGGGGCAGGGCTATGATCGTGCTGTGCTATGTGTGCAACGGCACGGATACAACAAGGACAGCAGGTCAGCAGCCGTCCAGCGGCAATCCGTCCGTGGCGAGAGAAGGCGTGGCCTTGGGACCTTGTGTCCACCGGAGTCGGCGCCGTGCGTGCAGGTACGTTGCCACGACGGCGGCGGCCATGAAGGGCACTGCCTTGGTCTGCATGGGACCGGTGGTGCGTGTGTTGGCGTTCCGGCCATGTGGCGGCCGTGCGTGGTCACCGGCGGCAGAGACACCGTGCTGAGCAAGGATGGCAACAGAGCCGGCGTCGAAGACCGGGACAAGCAAACAAGGGCACAACAAAGGTGCTGGCTTTGGAGTTACGGAGCTCACCGGCGGCTTGTCGAGGCAGGGCGCGGACTGGTTCGGCGCCGCGGTCGCCGTCGACTCGGCGGAGTCGGCGCGAAGGGTGGTCACGGGACGGCAGACAATGAAAGGTGCCAAAACGTGCGCCCTTGTGCAAGAGGAGGCTCACCGCGGTCACGATGATGAAGGCGCCGGTGCGTAGGACGGCGGCGCCGTAGATCCGTCGCAACGTGGTGACGCGGCGTCACTGCGAGTCATAGAACACAGCACGAGGCCGGTCTCAGGCAACAACACACGGTGGTGAAGGAAAAGGTGAAGCTTTGGCCAGGAAAGGGGGCTCACGGCTCACCGGCGGCTTGTCGGTGACGACGCGAGGCGGTGACGCGGCCTCCGAGCGAAGCGGCTTGGCGATGAGATCACCGTGGCAGGGAACGCCGACGGCGTCAGGTGGCGAGGTTGTCGTGGTGGCGTCCGCGGGCAGGTTCGGCGCGTGGTGAAGCTCGACGGGACGACGTCCAGCGGCTGGCTTGGCAGGGACGGGTTCCGGGGTGCGGGGTTGCCCGCGATGCGCCCTGGAGTTCTCGTGCAAGGGCACAACGACGCTGGCGTGGTCTTAGTGAAACAGCGCCGGAGATGGGGGCGTCGTCGATCGGCAGCGCGGTCTCAGGGGTGAGGACCGCGCCACGATTATGGTCGTGGTGCTTGCTAGTGCGCCGTGGCGAGGCCGTGGCCGGCACCGGCTTGGCCTCAGGGCGACGCGGCCATGGCGGCCTCGGACTGAAGAGGAAGACAGAGGGGGAAGGAGGGGCTCTGTAGCGGCGGCTGTGGGGAGATGGCGAGCTAGGATGAGGCTGGCTGGACGTTCTTATAATGCCGCGGCTAGGGCTTCGTGGTGGAGCGACGGCGTGCGTGCCGTTGATGCGACGGCCGGCGCACGTGGCGGCATCCGGGCGTCTCCTCTCAGGAAGCTTCAAGAAGCGAGGCCGGGGGCAGGTCGCGGCTTCGGTCAAGGGCGGTTCACGGCGGGGTCCGCGCAGCTGGGCTCCTGCCCGCGATTCGCGGAGTGCTGCGCTGCTTTAAGCAGTCCAGCGGGCGCGTGCGCGTCGCGACGAGGAGCGGCAGCGAGGTTGCTGGCTAGCGTCGGGCGTATGAGAAGGAAAGGAGGCGGGGCGGTTGCGCTACTCCGAGTGCGGGCTTTGGACTGCTCCCCCTGGTCGCCGATGGAAAGCCGAAAAGAAATCGGCAGACGGGGAAGACGACACGACAGAGCTCGGATGAAAAAGAACCCGTTCTCTTGGCTTCATCTCCTGCTGCGGCTGGTGAGCGGGTTCCAGGGAGGGGACGGCTGGCCGCCTCTGCCTTTCGCGGGCACACGGTGGGGTAGACAGGAAGGAAAACGGCATCTTCCTTTCTCTCCTGAGGCGGACGGATGGGGTCCGGAAGGTACAGGGCCATGCATCTGCTCCATGACAACTTCACGAGCCGGATAGGCGAGCGGCGGCTGCTGCGTGCCCTGCGTCGGCGCACGGGAGCTGTCCACGTGAGAAAGGATAGGAAGGGAGCAGGCTGGCCGCTGGCTGCTCGCGATTGGGCCAAGGGGCCTGAGCTTGCTATGCTGCTGGTTCCGATTGGGCCACGAGGGTGGTCTGGCTCCAGATTGGCCATTGGGCATGTACGTATATATATACACGCATACACATACACGTAAGTCACTTAGGCTTAGAAGTAAACAGGATTCATTCGACTAAGGAAAGAACAATCACAGGATCATGCACGTACGCTAGCTGGGTTGACAAGAAGGGCAGAGGGGAGGCCGGTTGGGCCAGATTGGATACAAGAGGAGGAAAAAGGCTTCTTCAAAAATTAACTCAAGGGATTAGGAGAAGGGTTTACCTCCGAGCACAGGATAAGAACCAAACACACATGCATCTAATCTATACATGGTGCGACAAATTGTTTATGAGATCTACTTGAAAGAGAGAAAGAGGAATTAGGATTTAGTTTTATTAAATCATTAATGTCGGTTGTATGTTGAGTTCGAGTGCGGCTCGAATTCAACCAAAGTGTTAAACATTTTGTGTTAAGTTTGACCTAACTTTTACATGCAACACACATCAAGCAAAAATTTTAAAAAGTTAGGATTTTTATATTACACAAATTTGCGGAATGTTACACAAGCGAAGCTTGAACTCGGGGGCCCTTGGCCCAAGTGACACCCAGTCTGCCTTCGGCCTGGCGATGGGCCCGAGGCATTTGTTTGGGTGCGGTTTTTGCGGAGTTCGTTAGGGTTCTGTTTGGAGGGTTTAGTGTGAAAGTGTGGATGAGGCCGTGTTTTCACGTGGATCATGCCGGGGGGAGGGGGTTGTTTCTTGGTTCACACGCTCATGCCAGGTTCATCGGACCCGTGGGGCCTAGGGCCTATATATATAAGTAGTTGGTAGGAGTCTGCGTACCCGGCTCATTTGCTCCTGTTGCTTATTGTTGTGTTGCGCTCTTCTGCGAGGGTTTTCCAAAGTGCGAGGGTTTGCGTCTGTCAAAGGTAGCTCGGCTTGAACTTGTTTGCAAGGGTTTGAGTGAGCGGCGACTCTTTTTCGGAGGTATGCTCGGTCGTTATGGTTTATACTTAGGGGTTTATTCTTGACTTATTTTAGTTGGGTGCTGACTGAGTGCTTTTATGTTGATAGTAGTGGCTCGAACGAAGCAGACTGCTTGGTTGGTCGATGGTGCAGCAGCTCCGGTCGATCTAGAGGTTGAATCTTTTGACTTTGGGTCTACTTTGGTTACTAAGGAAAGACCTGGACAGTGGCTTGTCAGGCGTGACGCGAGGTTGTCTAAGGGTGAGACTGATCCTAAACCGCGTGATGAAGAGGTTGTGGTGTTTCGGGAGTTTTTCTTTGTGGGGCTGAGACTTGTGCTGGAGATACTGAAGAGGTTTGGATTCAAGTTTCATTAGCTAACTCTTTTCTGTTTTATGAAGCTATCGGTTCTTGTATGAGCGTGCAAGTCTTAGGGTGTCAAGGTGGATCTCAACACTTTCTTGCGGACGCACCGGGTTCACAACCAGCCCAGGAAAGTGGTCGACAAGGACGAATTATGAATCACGCCTTTGTGATAGTTTGCTAGCTTTCTTTAGTAAACATGATGCTAAAGAGGTTTGGAGTCAAGTTTCATCAACTGACTCTTTCCTGTTTTACGAAGCTATCAGTTTTTGTATATGGGCATGCAAGTCTCAGGGGGTCAAGGTGGATCACGACGCTTTTTTGCGGACGCACCGGGTTCACAACCAGCCCAGGAAAGTGGTCAACGAGGACGAATTATGAATCACGCCTTTGTGGGAGTTTGCTGGCTTTTTTTAGTAAACACGATGTTAAAGAGGTTTGGAGTTAAGTTTCATCAACTGACTCTTTCCTGTTTTACGAAGCTATCGGTTTTTGTATGGGCGTGCAAGTCTCAGGGGGTCAAGGTGGATTATGACGCTTTTTTGGATGCACCAGGTTCACAACTAGCCCAGGAACGTTGTTGCCGAGGACAAACTATGAATCACGCCTTTGTGAGTTGCTGGCTTTTTTTAGTAAACACGGAAATTTTATAGGATTTATACTAGAATTTTATAAAAATCAATTTAATTTCATAGGAAAATGTAGAAACAGAAGAAAAAAAACATGTCCTAAACATGGCTTTATCCAATCTCTTGCTTCATCAGAGTCAAACAGTCGAGTTCGCATCCTATCATCCACTCCAGTCCTCAGTGCCGTTGTGAACGCGTGCGGACCATGAAAATGAGACGCCCGGTTCTCGCCGCCGACACCACCTCCCCGCTCTGGCCTCCCACTGCTGCCGTCTCTGCCCACCCCTTACCTCCCACGAACCGCAAACCTCACAGCGCCCGCATCCGCCTCTCCTCCGCCGCGGTGGCTATCTCCAGGTGGGTCAACCCGTGGGCACCCCCGCCCCGGCGCGGCACAAGCGGGAGCGGGACTAACCAGCGGCTGCACCACCTCGTCCACCTTGGCGACCTAGACGCCGCGCTCCTCCTTGTGGAGTCCATGCGGGAGCCCAAGCGACCCACCGCTGTTCCCTATACCCTCCTCATCAAGAAGCTTTGCGCAGCGGGCCTCCGAGCGCGAGGGCACCGCCGATGCCGTCGCGCGAAACACCCTCGTCGTGGGGTACTGTCGCGCGGGGGTCGTCTCGCCGACGCCGAGCGTATGCTGGCCTCCCTTGCCGCGTCTGGCTCCACCGATGTTGTCACCTATAACACCCTCGTTGCAGGTTACTACCGCGAGGGCCACCTCAACGACGCCCGGTGCCTCGTCGCTGACATGCCGTTCGCCCCCAACTCGTACACCAATAGCACCCTGCTCAAGGGCCTGTGCAACAACAAGGAGTGGGACGATGCCGAGGAGCTCCTCTCCCAGATGATCCGGAGTGGTTGCCCCCAAATGATCTCACGTTTGGTATGATAATCCATTCATTTTGCCAAAATGGATTGGTTGAACATGCAATGGGAGTTCTTGATTAGATGTTCAAGTGCAGGTGTACACGGGGCGTGATTGTTTACAATGAAATCATCAGTTGCCTTTGAAAGCCCAAGTTTGGTTTTGGTAATTAATGAAACCAAGTTGCTAATGTTATTGTATCAAGTGTGATTAAGCTAGGCATAAGCAACATGTGATGGAGGTGGATGTGGCAAGGAGTTGTGGCCACAAGATCACAAAGAAATGGTGCATGGACATGAAATGATGATCATGGTGGAGATGCACATGAAATGATGGACATGATGATCAAGTGAAGGAGAAGGATCTAAGAGCGCAAGGCAAAGGTATAATCATAGGGTTTTCCTTTTGCCGGTCTAAGATGAGTAGAGAAGTGATTGACCGGGTTTAGGATACATAGCCGACTATCAAGAGGGGCAATCACGGTTAGCTCGGAAATCAAGTGCCACTAGATCAATGTCTTGAGCATATGCATTTAGGATCTAGTAAAGAGCTAACAATAACGCCTTAGAAAATGTTTGTGAAAATGCTAACACACGAGCACAAGGTGGTGATCACTTGTTGGTGTTGGCACATTTGCGAAGGCGGTGAAGTTTAAGCAGTAGAGAGGGGTTTGGGTTCCTCTCTCCCTCCCGCCGAGCTTGCGAGGCGGGATTCGGCGCTTTTTGGAGAAGTGAAATGCCTATTTTCTATTGCGCCGAAAGTTGGAAAAGAAACGGAGGCGAACGGAGGTCACTGCGTGCACCGGACGCTGCACCGGACGCGGTTACTGTGCGACCGGCGCGTCCGGTCAGGCAAACAGCGGTTCACAAGGACCACCGGACGCGGTGCGCGTCCGGTCATAGGTGACCGGACGCGTCCGGTCGTCCAGGGAGCTTACTGGACTCCCACCGGACGCGGGCACTGTGGCGTCCGGTCAGTTCTTCAACGCGTCCGGTCGTTGTTTCGCGGTGTGCGGCTCGGTGTTGACCGGCGCGTCCGGTGGGTCACGGGACCGGCGCGTCCGGTCGTGACCAGCGCGTCCGGTCGCTCGGTCGAGCGTGTCCGGTCAACGGTAACGGCTAGTTCTGACGCGCACTGTTCACGTCTGTCGCGTAGTGACCGGACGCGTCCGGTCACCCTGACCGGAGCGTCCGGTCAGCGCGATTTCTGCCGCGTCGGTTGTAACGGCTAGCTGCGTACCCCTTCGTTATAAATAGATGGTGGCCGGGGTTTGAGGGCAACTCTTGCACATTTTGAGACATAGAGACATCCTTTGAGCTAGAGAACAACCCCTCCACTCATCTCTTTGATTGATTGCACATCTTGAGTGAGATTGAGTGAGATTCAAGTGCATTGCTTGAGAGTTGCATTCTAGAGGCACTTGATCTTCGAGTTGCTGCGGATTTCTTGTTACTCTTCCGTGTTTCCCGACACGGTAGACGGCTTGGAGCAGCGGAGGTGATTGAGCTCGCAATTGGAGATTGTTGGAGCCTTCACCAAGTGTTGTAAGGGGTTCTTGATCCTTCCCCGCGGGAGTTCGCAAATTGGATACTCTAGTGGAGCTCGTGGCTTGGAGGATCCCCATCTTGTGTGCGGTTGTGCGGCGCCCGCCGAGGGCTCAACTCTTGATAGTTGATTAGCTCGCAAACCGACAAGTGGGTGCATCGCTACAACGAGGAGTAGCTTGCCGGGAAGCAAGTGAACCTCGGGATAAATTCTTGTGTCATTCTCTTCCCGAGGATTTCTCTTGTGTGATTGATTGATTGGTACTTCTCATCTCTACACGGCGGTATAATCACTCGAAGCTCTTCTCTCGTATTACTTCTCGTATCTAGCTTGTTGTTGTTGTGTTTAGTGGATAGCCTTGAACTAGACTTGTGTAGGTGGCTTGCTTAGTTAGTTAGTGCTAGTGCTTTTCGCTTCGCCACCTTTCGTACTAACTTGTGGTCAAGTATTTTGTGTAGAAGTTTTTATTAGGCTATTCACCCCCCCCTCTAGCCTATTTGGACCTTTCAAGTGGTATCGGAGCCGAGGCACCGTTTAGTTGAGGCTTAACAACCTACGGTGAAGAAGAAATGGCTCAAATAAGTTTGCACATCAATAACACCAAGAAGGCACCTCACTTTGATGGCACAAATTATGCATATTGGAAGGTTAAGATGACCGCACACCTCAAGTCAATCAATAGAGAAGTGTGGAAAGTCACCGAAACCAAATTTGAGGTTGCTAATCCGGAAGCACCTACACCGGTGGAAGAGAAGAAGCTCCAATGCAATGATATTGCCATTAGTGCTCTTCATGAGGCATTAGATGACAAGACATTTGAGCAAGTGAAGAACATAGAAGTTGCACATGATGCTTGGGCCAAGCTAGAAGAAACATTTGAGGGCACCGAAGGCACAAAGACCGCTAAGGCATATATCTTGCAAGAAAAGTTTTCTAGCTTCAAGATGCAAGAAGATGAGAGTGTACCGGAAATGTTTCATAGATTGCAAGTCATTGTGAATGAGCTCAAGGCACTTGGTGAGGAAGTCAAGGACAACCAATTCTCCATGAAGTTCTTGAGAAGCTTGCCCAAGAGATTTGATACATTGATCACCGTGCTAGTGAGGACTACATTGAAGGATTCAACTCCTCAACAAATATTTCAAGAAGTGATGACCGATGATTCATATAGAGAAGATGATGAGAAGGATGAGTTGGTCAAGAAGAAGAAGAAGGAGAATGAGAAGAAAGATGATGAAAAGAAGAAGAGTGTGGCATTCAAAGCCACCACATCCAAGGGCAAATCCAAGATTGAATCATCAAGTGAAGAAGACTCAAGCTCTTGTGATAGTGATGACATTGATGAGAAGATGGCTCTCTTTGTCAAGCAATTTGGCAAATTCATGAAGAAGAAAGGCTTCCGTGCAAGAAGGAGAAAGAACTCATCCAAGAAGAATGAGCATACCATGAGATGCTTTAGATGCCATAGCAAGGACCATCTCATTGCAAAGTGTCCTTATGATAGTGATGATGAAGATGCTATCAAGAAGGAGAGGAAGAAGCAAAAGAAGAAGCAAGAAAAGAAGGAGAGCTCTCATAAGAAGAAGAATGATTCTCATGTTGCTACATGGGATAGTGATGATTCCTCAAGTGATGATGAGGATAACAACAAGAGCAAGAAGAAGGGACATGCTAGCATTGCCATCCAAGAAAAGGTCTCCCTCTTCGACACTCCATCGTGCTTCATGGCTAAGGCCACTAAGGTATCATCCGATGATGAGAGTGATCATGATAATGCTAGTGATAGTGATGAAGAAGAATTCATTAAAGATGAACTAATCACTATGCTAGAAGATTGCACTCAACATTATAAAGAATCTAGAAAGGAATGCAAGGGCTTGCTAAAGGAAAAGAAAAATCTTATGCAAGAACTTGATGAGCTTAGAGCATCTTATGAGAGTCTAAAGGTAGACCATAAGAATCTTCAAAAGTCTCACACTAAGCTTGAAGAAGCTCATTCCTCTCTAGTTGAAAAATATGAAAACATGCCAACCAATGTTGAGAAAGCTAAAACTTGCAACATAGGCATATCTTGTGATATAATTGATGAATCTTGTCATAAGCCTATTGTTGTTGCTCCCACTAACCCTTCATGTAGCTCATCTACATCATCCTCATCTAGTAGTGATGGTTTCACTTGTGATCCCACACTCATAGTTGAGAATGAAAATCTTAAGAAGGAGGTAAAAGAGCTCAATCACACCTTAGCCAAGGCTTATGGTGGTGAGGACCGCTTGCTTATGTGCTTGGGTAGCCAAAGAGCTTCTCTCTACAAAGAGGGATTGGGCTATAACCCCAAGAAAGGCAAGGCCGCTTTTGCTCCTCACAAAACTCGTTTTGTGAAGAACAATGGTAGCTATTGCAAAAGTTGCAAGCAAGTTGGTCACATAGAGCAACATTGCATGAACAAGAAATCAAATGCTAATGTATCCTCAATTAAGTTTGATTCCTTCTATATACTTACCAAGGGTACAAATAGTGTTCATGCTAAGTTCATTGGTGCACCATGGATGGGCTCAAAGAAGAAAGCCATTTGGGTACCAAAGAGCTTGGTCACTAACCTTGGAGGATCCAAACAAGTTTGGGTACCTAAAAGGAATTGATCTTGTCTTGTAGGTCAATTACAAAGCCGGAGGAAGGCATTGGGTGCTTGATAGTGGGTGCACTCAACATATGACCGGGGATTCTTGTATGTTCAAATCAATTGATACTAGTCAAAATGGTGGTTTTGATGCTATCACTTTCGGCAACAACAAGAAAGGCAAGGTCAAGGGGCTTGGTAAAATTGCTATCTCAAATGACATGAGCATATCAAATGTATTGCTAGTTGAGAGCTTGGATTTCAATCTTTTGTCGGTAGCACAACTTTGTGATCTTGGCTTCAAGTGCATATTTGGTAGTGATGATGTTGAAGTCATAAGTGTTGATGGATCAAATTTGATATTCAAAGGGTTTAGACATGGTAGCTTATACTTGGTTGACTTCAATGATAGTGAGACACAATTGACATCATGCTTGCTTAGCAAATCTAGTATGGGTTGGTTATGGCATAGAAGGCTTGGTCATGTTGGAATGAAACAATTGAACAAACTTTTGAGGCATGACTTAGTTAGAGGCTTGAAAGATGTGACTTTTGAAAAGGATAAACCATGTAGTGCTTGTCAAGCCGGCAAACAAGTTGGAAATAAACATCCTAGTAAGAGTGAAATGAGCACATCAAAGGCATTTGAGCTATTGCACATGGACTTGTTTGGACCAACAACATACACTAGTATTGGTGGAAACAAGTATGGTTTTGTGATTGTTGATGACTATACTAGATACACTTGGGTGTTCTTTCTCTATGACAAGAGTGATATTTATGATCTATTCAAGTCTTTTGTCAAGAGAGTGCAAAATGAGTTTGAGACTACCATCAAGAAGATTAGAAGTGACAATGGTAGTGAGTTCAAGAACACAAGAATTGAAGATTTATGTGATGATCTTGGTATTGGACATCAATTCTCACCAACATACACTCCTCAATCCAATGGTGTAGTTGAAAGGAAGAATAGAACTTTGATTGACATGGCTAGATCAATGCTTAGTGAATACAATGTGAGTCATTCATTTTGGAGTGAAGCTATCAACACGGCTTGCTATTGTAGCAACCGTCTTTATTGCCATGGGAAGCTTGGGAAGACACCATATGAGCTATTGAATGGAAGAAAGCCCAACATTGCATACTTTAGAGTGTTTGGTTGCAAATGCTATATTCTCAAGAAAGGCACTAGATTGAGCAAGTTTGAAAAGAAATGTGATGAAGGGTTCTTACTTGGTTATTCTACCACAAGCAAAGCATATAGAGTTTGGAATCTCACAAATGGCACCTTGGAAGAAGTTCATGATGTTGAGTTTGATGAAACCCAAGGATCTCAAAATGAAGCTCAAAACCTTGATGATGTGAGAGGAGATCAATTGTCAAATGCAACGAAGAATATGGACATTGGTGATGTTAGGCCAAGGCAAGTTGATGATGATGATATTCATGTGATCAACCAAAGTGTACAAATTGACACAAATCAAGCAAGCTCTAGTGGTTCTCATGATGAAGTGCAAGATCAAGGTCAAGCTAGTGGAAGCAATCAACTCCCAATACTCCAACCTACTAGTATTGCAAGAGATCATCCATTGGACCAAATCATTGGTGGAATTCAAAGTGGTGTTCAAACTAGATCAAGATTAGCATCCTTTTGTGAGCACTACTCATTTGTGTCACTTGAAGAACCTAAGAAAATAGAAGATGCTTTGAAGGATTCCGATTGGGTAAATGCCATGCATGAAGAACTAAACAACTTTGCTAGAAATCAAGTTTGGGAGCTTGTTGAGAGGCCAAAGAAATACAATGTAATTGGCACCAAGTGGGTCTTTAGAAACAAGCAAGATCAAGATGGTATGGTTGTGAGAAACAAAGCAAGATTGGTAGCACAAGGATATACTCAAGTTGAGGGTCTTGACTTTGGAGAGACATATGCACCGGTTGCAAGATTGGAGGCTATTAGAATCTTATTGGCATGTGCTTGTGCACACAACATCAAGCTCTATCAAATGGATGTCAAAAGTGCATTTCTCAATGGTTACATCAATGAAGAAGTTTATGTTGAGCAACCTCCCGGTTTTGAAGATGACAAGAAGCCCAACCATGTTTACAAGCTCAAGAAGGCATTGTATGGTTTGAAACAAGCACCTAGAGCATGGTATGAGAGATTGAGGGACTTTCTTCTCTCTAAAGGGTTCAAGATGGGAAAGGTTGACACCACTCTCTTCACCAAGAAAATTGGAAATGACTTGTTTGTGTTGCAAATCTATGTGGATGACATTATCTTTGGATCAACCAATCAAGATTTTTGTGAAGAATTTGGAAATATAATGGCAAATGAGTTTGAGATGTCTATGATTGGTGAGCTTAGTTACTTCCTTGGACTTCAAATCAAGCAAATGAAGAATGGCACTTTTGTAAGTCAAGGCAAGTACATCAAGGACATGATCAAGAAGTTTGGATTGCAAGATGCTAAGTCAATGAGTACACCAATGGGTACAAATGATCAATTAGGTATTGATGATAATGGTAACATGGTAGATCAAAAGCAATACCGGTCTATGATTGGAAGTTTGCTCTATGTCACCGCTTCTAGGCCGGATGTGATGTTTAGTGTGTGCAAGTGTGCAAGATATCAAGCTTCACCTAGAGAAAGTCACTTGAAAGCAACCAAGAGGATATTGAGATATCTTAAGGGCACTCATGATGTTGGATTATGGTTTCCAAAGGGGTCTAATTTTGAGTTGATTGGATATTCGGACTCCGACTATGGTGGATGCAAGATTGATAGAATGAGCACAAGTGGCACTTGTCAATTGCTTGGAAGGTCTCTTGTTTCATGGTCATCAAAGAAACAAAATAGTGTTGCACTATCTACCGCCGAGGCCGAATACATTAGTGCCGGTAGTTGTTGTGCACAATTGCTTTGGATGAAGGCCACCTTGAATGACTTTGGAATCAAGTTCAAGAATGTGCCATTGTTTTGTGACAATGAAAGTGCTATCAAGATGACTCAAAATCCGGTTCAACATTCAAGAACAAAGCACATTGACATAAGGCATCACTTCATAAGAGACCATCAACAAAAGGGTGATATTTGCATTGAGAGCATTGGCACCGAAGATCAACTAGCCGACATATTTACAAAGCCACTTGATGAAAAGAGATTTTACAAGTTGAAGAATGAATTGAACATACTTGACTTCTCCAACTTGAAATGAGTGAACCCCCACATTCTTATATGACATGCCTCTCCTCCGACATAGCAAGGTAAAGTTGTGTGGCATATCATTCATACTTTGCTAAGGACATGTTTAGAACATTTAGACATATTTGCATGACAAATAGGCTCATTCATGAAAATCAAATGAGTTTAATGTATATATGGTACCACTATTGCTTCTATGTTTGATTGATCTAGTGGTAGCATATGACATGTTTGTGGGCTTGCAACCCTAGTGTTGAATCTAGAAAATGAGCTCATGATGTGTAATTCAACATGGTCAAGATAACCCTTATACTTTATGAGGTGTGAAGAAGCTTGTCCTTGGATCAAACCGAATTACATATTCTAGGCAAGTAATCTAGATTGAACCATAATTTGGACTCCCTCATTTTGATTGACTTAACTCTCACTAAAATTGGCACATTTTTGGTGATTGTTGACAAAGGGGGAGAGAAAAGTCACAAAGATAGAAAAGTCACAAAGGGGGAGAAAGATATAATAAGAGGGAGAGAAAAGTCACAAAAAGAAAAAGTTACTAAGGGGGAGAGAAAGCATAAGATAAGACTTTGGAAAGGAATTAATTAAATTTGAGCACACAAGTAGGGGGAGCAAGCTCATGAACTATTTGTTGCATTTGTATGCGCATTAACATGATGAATTGTTGCATTGCAAAGCTTAAATTCTTATTCATGTTTGTTTGGTGATTGCTAGAATTAGAACTTGAATGATGATTTGTTAAGAGTAGCTTTTTAAGTAGTATCTAGACACCTTTGCTTATAATGTTGATCTCACGGGGTACTTTAGTGTTTATGATCTTTACAAGTGATGAATTACAAGTGGTGTCTAGCTACATCGATGCTAAGGATGGTATATAAAGGCAACTCCGATTGGTATCACGCTTCAAAGGTCCATTCTATATACCTTAGCATCAATTTGATAGTAGTAACTCTCCCAAAATTCAAATCCATACATATGTGCACAATTGAACCAAACTCATGGAAGCACATATGTAGGGGGAGCTAATACTATCGAAATTGAAAATTGATTTCATTTTATATCTTTGTGATGGTTGTCATCAATTACCAAAAAGGGGGAGATTGAAAGCCCAAGTTTGGTTTTGGTAATTAATGAAACCAAGTTGCTAATGTTATTGTATCAAGTGTGATTAAGCTAGGCATAAGCAACATGTGATGGAGGTGGATGTGGCAAGGAGTTGTGGCCACAAGATCACAAAGAAATGGTGCATGGACATGAAATGATGATCATGGTGGAGATGCACATGAAATGATGGACATGATGATCAAGTGAAGGAGAAGGATCTAAGAGCGCAAGGCAAAGGTATAATCATAGGGTTTTCCTTTTGCCGGTCTAAGATGAGTAGAGAAGTGATTGACCGGGTTTAGGATACATAGCCGACTATCAAGAGGGGCAATCACGGTTAGCTCGGAAATCAAGTGCCACTAGATCAATGTCTTGAGCATATGCATTTAGGATCTAGTAAAGAGCTAACAATAACGCCTTAGAAAATGTTTGTGAAAATGCTAACACACGAGCACAAGGTGGTGATCACTTGTTGGTGTTGGCACATTTGCGAAGGCGGTGAAGTTTAAGCAGTAGAGAGGGGTTTGGGTTCCTCTCTCCCTCCCGCCGAGCTTGCGAGGCGGGATTCGGCGCTTTTTGGAGAAGTGAAATGCCTATTTTCTATTGCGCCGAAAGTTGGAAAAGAAACGGAGGCGAACGGAGGTCACTGCGTGCACCGGACGCTGCACCGGACGCGGTTACTGTGCGACCGGCGCGTCCGGTCAGGCAAACAGCGGTTCACAAGGACCACCGGACGCGGTGCGCGTCCGGTCATAGGTGACTGGACGCGTCCGGTCGTCCAGGGAGCTTACTGGACTCCCACCGGACGCGGGCACTGTGGCGTCCGGTCAGTTCTTCAACGCGTCCGGTCGTTGTTTCGCGGTGCGCGGCTCGGTGTTGACCGGCGCGTCCGGTGGGTCACGGGACCGGCGCGTCCGGTCGTGACCAGCGCGTCCGGTCGCTCGGTCGAGCGTGTCCGGTCAACGGTAACGGCTAGTTCTGACGCGCACTGTTCACGTCTGTCGCGTAGTGACCGGACGCGTCCGGTCACCCTGACCGGAGCGTCCGGTCAGCGCGATTTCTGCCGCGTCGGTTGTAACGGCTAGCTGCGTACCCCTTCGTTATAAATAGATGGTGGCCGGGGTTTGAGGGCAACTCTTGCACATTTTGAGACATAGAGACATCCTTTGAGCTAGAGAACAACCCCTCCACTCATCTCTTTGATTGATTGCACATCTTGAGTGAGATTCAAGTGCATTGCTTGAGAGTTGCATTCTAGAGGCACTTGATCTTCGAGTTGCTGCGGATTTCTTGTTACTCTTCCGTGTTTCCCGACACGGTAGACGGCTTGGAGCAGCGGAGGTGATTGAGCTCGCAATTGGAGATTGTTGGAGCCTTCACCAAGTGTTGTAAGGGGTTCTTGATCCTTCCCCGTGGGAGTTCGCAAATTGGATACTCTAGTGGAGCTCGTGGCTTGGAGGATCCCCATCTTGTGTGCGGTTGTGCGGCGCCCGCCGAGGGCTCAACTCTTGATAGTTGATTAGCTCGCGAACCGACAAGTGGGTGCATCGCTACAACGAGGAGTAGCTTGCCGGGAAGCAAGTGAACCTCGGGATAAATTCTTGTGTCATTCTCTTCCCGAGGATTTCTCTTGTGTGATTGATTGATTGGTACTTCTCGTCTCTACACGGCGGTATAATCACTCGAAGCTCTTCTCTCGTATTACTTCTCGTATCTAGCTTGTTGTTGTTGTGTTTAGTGGATAGCCTTGAACTAGACTTGTGTAGGTGGCTTGCTTAGTTAGTTAGTGCTAGTGCTTTTCGCTTCGCCACCTTTCGTACTAACTTGTGGTCAAGTATTTTGTGTAGAAGTTTTTATTAGGCTATTCACCCCCCCTCTAGCCTATTTGGACCTTTCAGCCTTGCAAAGCTGGGACGCGTTGAGGAGGCTCTTCATTTATTCAACCAAATGCCCTATAAACCTAACATCTTTAGTTACAACAATGTGATGAAGGGTTTGTGCAGAGATGAGCGCTGGGAGGATGCAGGAGCACTTATTGCTGAGATGGTTAGAAAGGATTGCCCCCCAGATGAAATTACATTCAACACAGTGATCAGTTACTTTTGCCACAGAGGGTTGGTTGACTGTGCAATGGAAGTTGTTGAGCAGATGCCCAAGTATGGATGTAAACCTGATAATTTCACCTACAGTGCCCTAGTTAACGCCTTTTTGAACATGGCTGTGTGGATGATGCTCTTGAGTTACTAAGAACCATGCCATGGAAACCTAACACTGTTTGCTATCGATCTGTACTGAAGGAACTGTGTAGAGCTGATCGATGGGAGGATGTTGGGAAGCTTCTAGCTGAGATGATAAAAAACCAGCTGAACCTTGATGAAGTCACATTCGGGTTGATCATCGATTGTTTGTGCCAAAAAGGGCTAGTTGACTATGGCACCGAAGCTTTGGGGGAAATGTCAAAGTTTGGGTGCTCACCTGATATTATCATGTACAATTCTCTTATCAATGGGTTTTCTGAAAATGGGAGTGTGGATGATGCCCTTGAACTATTCAAAAACATGTCATGCAAACGAAATGTTGTTACCTATAACTATATGTTGAAGGGTTTGTGTAGAGCCGAGCGATGGGAGGATGCCGGGAAGCTCGTAGCTGAGATGGTTAAGGATGAATGTCTCCCTAATGAAGTGACATTTAGTACCCTAATCAGCTATTTGTGCCAAAAAGGTTTTGTTGAGTGTGCAATTGAAGTTTTTGAGAAAATGCCGAAGTACAATTGTATGCCTAATGTTATAATCTATAGCACCCTTATCAATGGCCTTTCTGAACAAGAGTGTGTAGATGATGCCTTGAAGTTACTAAATGACATGCCCTGCAAGGCAGATACCATTTGCTATAGTGCTGCATTGAAAGGCTTGTGTAGGGCTGAGCGATGGGAGGATGCCGGTGAACTGATACTAGAGATGATTAGAAAGAACTGTCTGCCAGATGAAGTCACATTCAGTATACTAATCAACAACTTGTGTCACAAAGGGGTTCTTGAGTCTACAACTGAAGTTTCTGAGCTAATGCTTAAGTATGAATGCATGCCTAATGTTTTCATTTATAGTTCCCTCATTAATGGCTTTGTTGAACAAAACCATGCTGAAGATGCTCTCAATTTACTAAGAAACATGCCATGTGAGCCTGACACCATTTGCTACAGCGTTGCACTGAAGGGTTTGTGTAGAGCAAAGCGATGGGAGGATGCCAGGGAGCTTATAGCTGAGATGTTTAGAAAGCAGTGCCCCCTAGATGAAGCAACATTCAGTATGCTTATTGGTTCATTGTGCCAGAATGGGCTGGTTGACATGGCAACTGAAGTTTTTGAGCAAATGTCAGTGTACGGATGTAACCCTAATAGTAGGATTCATAGTTCCCTTGTCAATGGCTATTCTGAGCAAAGGTGTGTGGATGAAGGCCTCAAGTTGTCCAACACTATTCCATGAAAGCCTACAGCCAATTCCTGTTGTCTGTGTTGAAGAGCTTTGAATCATGAGGATGGTAAGGATTCAAAATGACCAGGCTGGAGTTCATCATTGATTTGATGAATTTACATATGGTATTCATTAATTACTTGTACCAGAAGAAAGTTTGGTTTGAGTTCTTGAGTAATGGAATGGATGATGTCATCTGATCATCATTTTTTTTGAGATAGCCTGCATGGATGCTTTTCAGGAATGAATTATGGCAGGTAATTGAGATGGGTACTACATGTGACTTTTTGGCTGTAATCAAACAAATAAAAGCACCAATCTTTAGTCATAAAAGAGGTTCAGCATGGAACTAATAAACCCAATAATGGAGCAATAGGACACCCAACTGCTATGCCAAAAGTTTTGGGAAGATGATGTTCAACAGATCCGGTCAATCCCGGTTCACAATATGATGGAAGATACCTTTGGGTGGCACTTGGACAGCAAGGGGATGTTCTCTGTAAAGTCGGCTTATAAAGTGCATAGGGTATGGGAGGAAAGACGGCTATCCAGGGGTCACGGTGCATCGTCAAACAGCAGGGCAGCTCCAGATGGATTTTGGGGAGGCTCTGGAAACTTGAATGTCCACCAAAAGTGAAGCACTTTCTATGGCAACTCAGCCACAATACGTTGGCGGCGAGGAGAATATTACTGAAGAGGGGGATGGAGTTAGATATGAAATGCTGCATGTGCAACCGTTTGGATGAGGATGGTGCACATCTACTGCTAAAATGCAAAGAAGTCAAGAAAAGGTATGGAGAGAGCTGAACATGGATGGAGTAAGATGCAAACTAGCCGAATCGACTTGAGCAAGGGAGATGATGGAGCATATTTTAAAGCTGGAGAAGAGAGAACAGCTTACAACAGTCATGCTGCTATGGCTCTGGTAGGAGGGAACGCAACAAATTCAGAGAAGGAGAGTGGCTGCCGAAGTCGCATATATCACAGCTATGTTGAGTGACAATTTTCAGACAACAGCGGGAGAGAGGAATGTGCTGAGAAATCTTCAGAGTAAGCACTGGCTACAACCAGAGCAGGGAGAAGTTAAGGTGAATTCTAATGGGGCCTTCCATGAAGCAACTAAGTTAGGTGGATGGGGTTTTGTTATCAGAGATGCTGATGGACAGGTGATAAGAGCTGGAGCAGGCCGGGAAGAATTTTTGCAGAACGTTTTCCACAGTATGGGAGCCGGGCGGACAATCCTTGAAACAGATGCCACGATGGTGCGCTTAGCTTTGGAGGGAGATGACTTCAGGCTTTCTTCAATGCGTGGTATTATTACTGAAATCAAACACTTGTTAGATGTTCATGTCTCTTGTAAGATTAGTGTGTGTTCTCGAGTCTGTAACAAGGTAGCACATACTGTTGCGGCAAGTCATAACCACTTGGGACGAGGTCCCTCAAGGTTTAGAGGGGTTGGTGTCTGGCGATTTGGCCAAAACTGCTGAGTAATGGAAAGCATTTCCAGTTTAAAAAAAAGAGAGGTTCAGCAATGTATCATGGTTTTGGGTGGCAATAGGGGTTTTGAGTAGTAATTATTGAAAAATAGTAAATATTCATCCCCAACTTTCAAATTGTTGCCAGAACTTATTGAATTCTGTAGGTATGTGAAAGTAACTTGTGCTATAACCTGCAACAAGAATTTACCTTAACTTGTTGAATTATATAGGTATGTGAAAGTAACTTGTACTTTTTTCATTTTGAATGAAATAAATTATGTCTTTTCAAGGAACTTAAAATTCTGTATGTGATTTATGGTCAGCTTCAATTTTGTCCCTAGGTTCTCAAATTTTGCAATACTCCAAATTAAAGGTCCTAACTTTAATATATGTTCAACTTTGTCTTGTTTGTTCCTTCAAGAGTGACCATGTTTCTAGTCTAATCTCTTTGTGCAACCATTGATTTAGCTGTTTCTATTTATCGTCATAAAATAACAATATGGTGTAATGACTCAAATATCACAAATTTCTTCTTAGGCCACGTTTAGATGGGCAAAACGACCCAAAAATTTTTGTGCAGTATCTGTCACATCAAATCTTTAGACGTATGCATGGAGCATTAAATGTAGGTAAAAAATAATTAATTGCACAGTTTATCTGTAAATGTCGAGACAAATTTTTTAAACCTAGTTAGTTCATGATTGGACAAATTTTACCAAATAACAACGAAAAGTGCTATAGGAATTTTTCTCCAAAAATTTTCGGATCTAAACACGCCCTTAGCATAATACTGATGGAGGATGTGTATGAATGTGGAGTGAGATGCAGTTGATTGGAAGGGAGAAGGGCGGTAACTGGTGAAACTGAAAGCATCTCCTGAACACAGTTTGTTTTCTTCTTGTGATTTAATGGTTTGCTGCTTAATTAATGAAAGAACCGTGACTTAGTTTGTTTCCGATGTTCCATTATCTTAAAAAACAATTCCAGCACTGTTTACTTTCTGGGTATCTATCAACAGGTCAGATGGAGATTTATCACCTCTGAATCGCAAAGGTCCTTTTTTTCAGGCGACGACTCAATTGCAGTGGGTTTCACTACAAACTCCGTACCAATTTCAGCAATCACAAGATTGTAAGGCCGTAGATGGAAGATTTGAGTTTTTTTTTTGACAACATGGAAGATTTGAGGTATGCTGCAGTAGGAATAAAAGAAGCAAAGAATCAAAGCAGATTAACAGAACTCGCAGCATGCAGTAGGAATAAAAGAAGCAAAGAATCAAAGCAGATTAGCAGAACTCGCAGCAAGCCTAGGGAGAAACGATGTGTAGAGTTTTAGTGAAGAGAGCAGGCTTGCTGACTGATGCAGTGACGTCAAGATTGATCAGCGGCGCTCGTCTCCTAAGGATGACAGTTGTGCGGGTTCGGGTCGGATACCCGCGGTTTTCGGGTCTGGCGGTTTTGGTTTTGATGTCTGGTTCTCGCTCACGGTTTTCGGGTTCGGATACCCAAAAGTTATCGAGTTTGGGGTGGGTTTTCAGTTTCGCCCGCGGATCACCATTGGAGGCCCGAAATAATTTGGCCCACTAGCAGCCAATCAACAACCCTGGTATATAAGCCTGAAATCCTCTCCCTCAGAACCCTCACCCGGTCACCCCATACCCAGCCGCCGCTCGGGCAATCGCAGTCGAGCGCGCGGCGGCGGCGCAGGACACCTCGAGCTTGAGTGGTGGAGCCCTCGACCTCTTCCTCTCGGTGTGCAACTGTGGATACGTGCTCTCCCCGGTGCTCCAAGCTCGAGGCTCAACTCCACCCAAGCAGCCACCGACGGCCGCCTCGGCGCCTTGGCCGCTGCTAGCCGTCCACAAGGCAGCACCGCAGTAGCTAGCAGCCGGCGCTGCCCACTCAGCGCACGCGTGCGGTATGCCCAGCAGGGGCCGCAGCCGCTCGTAGGCGCAGGGCGCACCCAGCCAGGGGCGGTCACGGAGGCGAGCAGGTGCTGCTTGCCCGGGCTAATTGCTGCTGCTGCTTGCTAATTGATGTTGTATTGCGGCTGTTACTTGCTAATTTATTTGTACATGGCTCTAATTTATTCTGTACATTTGTAGCGGCTGTTCTTGTTGATTTGTTGTAATTTTTTTCGGGTTTCGGAGATCCGCGGGTTTCGGTTTCGGGGACAAATTTTAATTTGAATTGGTGTTCAGGACGGATTCGGGTTTTAAGTTCGGGTTTCGGTTTTGGTTAGGCAGACACTCCACCCGAACCGAACCCGCGCCCTTGCCATATCCTTCCTACCTCTCCTGGCGGCGCTCGGCTCCCTCTCCGACCAGCGGCGCTCGGCCACCTCCCCACGGCAACGACGCGCACGGCCCCCTCCGCCTGGCCAGCGGCAGCCACAATGCCCAGCAATCGCCTCCGCCGCCCAAATCTGGATCCTGCCCGTAGCCCTGACGACATGATGGCCATCCGCTCTGCATCTCCGCGCGGTTCCGCGCCTGCTGTCGAGTTGGAGTGGAGGACAAAAGGAGCTCATCCCTTGGAGAAATGTTCCTGGTGGTTGGTCAATGATGCCATGGACGAGTTTGATCTCACAGCGCTGCCGCTGTTTGGCAACAAGGAGCAGAAGTTTTTCCTTCCTGTTGCGCCGGCTTGGTCTGCTTGACGCTGGAGCCCCTCCCCTTCCCCCAAATCCTACTGGGTAATCTGTCTCACGCTCATTTGTGTTTGCACTTTCTTCTATGCAGGGTTGAGCGCTTTCTGCATGTTCAATGGAATGCCCCATAACAAGAAGTCATCGTCGGTGGATGCCAGACCGCAACTGTGTGCTCCCGGACGCTCCCATCCACCATGTTGAGAAATTATGGCATTGACGGGCACAGTGCAGGATGTGTGCTTCTTAAAGATTTGTCAGCTTCTAGAAGGATGTGTGCTTCTTAAAGATTTGTCAGCTGCTAGAAATTTAAAGCTAATAGCTCAATCTGAAATGGTATGCTTACATGTCTTCTATCAAAAGTCCAGTTATTTTTTCTTGGTTTTCATACCTGTAAGTTGGCAGAAGCAACGCAGTTGATTTGATGCCAAAGTTGGTGCCTTTCTGATTTTTTTTTTCAGGTATTGCATGATGTGGGGACTGGCCTCCAACGATGAATTCAAGGAGTGTGCTTGGAGGAACCTCTACATAAAGGTAAATTCATGTGCTCATCACTACTTCTAGAGGTTGTTTGGGACATTAAAGATAGCATTGTTTGTTCGTTTTAGCTCTAGATGCATGCTGTAAATGTTAACCAACGATTTGGGCACTATGTCCATGCTTTTGAAGTGCATAGCTTTCTTTTTTGAGCCATACTCTGTACAAAATAGTGTTCCTTCCCTCCTTTCCACTGTGTAATATTTTTGTTTGATGCTACAGTTGTATTTATGAACCCTTACTTGTCAAGAGCCTTATGATCTAGGGTAGGCGGCCCTCGACTACGGAGTTCGTAATCTCCGGCCGTGGTCTTCCGATGCGGAGGTTATTCCCCTCACTGCCGATCGGGCTTGAGAGCGAGAGATAGGAGAGCAGGTAATTGATCTTGCTTAATTCAATCTTTCGGTTTACAGGGAATATATGGCCATCGGCCCTAACCAACGGAGGAAACAAACTCCTCAGTTCAAGGAACTAATCAAAGATAGCAAATAATATCTTAACAACTAAAAATAACTTTCCAACTTCAGCCTCCTGCGCTGATCGCTTCATCCTCGGTTGCATGCGCCGTGCCCGCGATCACCGCGCGTTCTGCGTCCATGCGTGCGCCCACACGTTCTGCTGCCCGGCGCACATCTCTGGCTCGGCGTCTCCTGGAGTAGGTCTTCCCCCACATGACATCTCCCCCCTCCTCGAGACTCAGCTCGTCTTCGAGCTGAAGGGCAGGGTACTTGGCACGGAGAACGTCGATGTCCTCCCAAGTTGCCGAAGCCGGAGACTCGCCCTTCCACTGAACAAGGGCCTGACGCACGCCGTGCGCCAAACGAAACCGAACAGCACGTTCCGGCTCAGGGGCGATGGCGCCGTGATGGAGAGGAGGCAACGCCGGTGGCGCACCCGGTGGCGACCCGTGGAACTTCTTGAGCAGGCCAATGTGGAACACGTCATGGAGACGAGCACCCGCCGGTAGCGCCAGGCGGACGGCCACGTCATTGATGAGCTCAGTGACGCGATACGGCCCATAGAAGCGGGGCTTCAGCTTGCCCGTGCCGGCCTGAGGGAGCGACGCGGCGGGCCGCTGACGCAGGCGGAGGAGCGCCCAGTCGCCCACCTGGTATGCAACGTGGCGGTGGTGCTTGTCATAGTGCAGCTTCTGGACCGCCTGAGCTTGCTCGAGCCGGTAGCGGATGTCGGAGAGGAACTCAGCCCGCTCCTCCATGCTCTTGGCGACGGCGGCGACCCGCGTGTCCCCCGGTTCGTAGGAGCGAATGGAGGGTGGATCCCTGCCATAGACGACCTGGAACGGGGTGTCCCGAAGCGAGGACTGGTACGCCGTGTTGAAGATGAACTCCGCCCATGGGAGCCAGCGCAGCCATTGCCGTGGACGGTCCCCTGTCAAGCAACGCAAGTACATAATAATCACCCGGTTAGCCGCCTCGGACTGCCCATCCGACTATGGGTGGAAGGCCGTCGTCATGTGCAGCTTGGTGCCCATCAGCCTCATGAGTTCGCGCCAAAACGTCGAGGTGAAGATGGGATCGCGGTCCGACACCATGGACTACGGAACGCCATGTAGACGAACGATCTCGGCGAAGAAGGCTTGAGCGACGGACTCGGCGGAGTACGGATGCGCCAGCGGGATGAAGTGGCAGTATTTGCTGAACCTGTCCACCACCGTCAGGATGACGGACTTGCCGCGCACTCGTGGCAGCGCCTCGACGAAATCGAGAGCGATGTCAGTCCAAACGCCCTGGGGCACCGGCAGGGGCAGCAGGAGGCCGTCCGGGCTCAAGTTCTCGGACTTGTAGCGTTGGCACACTGCGCAGGAACGTACCCAGTCCTGGACGAGCTGCTTCATGTTGGGGATGTGGAAGTCGCGCCGGAGGCGGTGCAGGGTGCGCTGAACACCCTCGTGCCCGTCCTCATGTGTAGCCTCGATGATCTCCTGAGCTAAGGGCGATACCGGGGGAATGTACAGCCTGCTGTTGTACTGCAGCAGGTCGTCGACGAGTGCCCAGGGGCCCGTGCGCGTGCCGGCGCTGACCTCGTCGCGGAGGGCAGTGAGCGCCGGGTCCTGGCGCTGCGCGTCATGCAGCTTGCTGATGAAGTCAAAGCGAGGCGCAGACAGTGCCAAGATGGAGCCCTCCTCCGTGTCGCGCCGTGACAGGGCGTCAGCAACAGCGTTCGCAGCGCCCGGCTTGTATTCCACGGCGAAGTCGAATCCCAGCAACTTGCCCACCCAATGATGCTGAGGGATGGTGGCGAGGCGCTGGACCAGCAGGTACTTGAGGGAGTAGTGGTCGGTCTTGACGACGAAGCGCCGACCCCAGAGGTACGGCCGCCAATGACGGACGGCGTGCACCAGGCCGATCAGCTCCCGTTCGTAGGCAGCGAGGGCACGATGACGCGGCGCGACGGAGCGGCTGAAGAACGCCACGGGGTGGCCGTCCTGGACCAGCACAGCGCCGAACCCGTGGGTGGATGCGTCGCACTCGATGGTGAACGGCTTGGCGAAGTCCGGCATGGCGAGGACGGGCGCCGATGTCACCGCTGCCTTAAGGGCGTCGAAGGCAGCGGCGGTGTCCTCTGTCCAGGAGAACCCGTCTTTCTTGGTGAGGGCCGTCAGCGGGGCGGCGATGGTGCCGTAGTTGTGGACGAACTTCCGGTAGTAACTGGCGAGGCCGAGGAAGCTGCGCACCGCCCGTGCCGAACGGGGAACTGGCCACTCCTGGATAGCCTGAACCTTGGCCGGATCCATGGCGACGCCCGCCTCGGATATGACGTGGCCGAGGTAGGACACCGAGGGGCAGCCGAAGGTGCACTTGCTGCGCTTGACGAAGAGCCGGTGTTGACGGAGCACGGAGAGGACGGTACGGAGGTGCCGTAGGTGGTCGGTCCAAGTCTCACTGTAAATCAAAATGTCATCAAAGAGGACAAGCACGAAGCGTCGCAGAAACGGCCGGAGCACGTCGTTCATCAGCGCCTGGAACGTTGCCGGGGCGTTGCACAGCCCGAACGGCATGACGAGGAACTCGTAGAGGCCGTCGTGCGTACGGAAGGCGGTCTTGTGGACGTCCTTGGGCCGCATCCGCACTTGGTGATACCCCGACCACAGATCGAGTTTGGTGAAGAAGCGGGCGCCATGGAGCTCGTCGAGGAGCTCGTCGACGACGGGAATCGGGAACGCGTCCTTGACGGTGAGGGCGTTGAGGGCGCGGTAATCGACGCAGAAACGCCACGAACCGTCGGCCTTCTTGACGAGCAGGACCGGCGAGGAGAAGGGCGAGTCGCTGCGGCGGACGACGCCCTGCTCGATCATGGCGGTGCACTGGCGTTCCAGCTCGTCCTTGTGCGCCGCTGGGTAGCGGTATGGACGGACTGCCATGGGAGCGGAGCCAGGCTTGAGGACGATGGCGTGGTCGCGGCCACGTGGAGGTGGGAGGCCCGTCGGTTCGCCGAAGACGTCCTCATATGCGACCAGGAGCTCATCCAGGAGCGTCCCACTGGCCGCGGCGAGGGTGCGCAGGTGCGCTGTCGAGGACGAGGCCACGCCCGTCCAGGCGAAGCGTTGCCCGTCGTGCTGGAACGCCATCGACCGGGAGGCGAAATCCCACACGATGGGACCCAACGTGCCGAGCCATCGAGTGCCAAGCACCACGTCGAAACCTGCGAGGGGCATCACAAAGAGATTGGTGTGGAATGTGGAACCGTTGATGGTGAACGCCGCGTCCCGGATGACACCAGGGCAGGACACGCGTTCGCCGTTGGCGACGATGGCCGTCATGCGCGGGCTGGACTGGATCGGGAGACTGGCGCGCCGTGCCGCCTCCTCACCGATGAAGCTGTGCGTCGAGCCTCCATCCAGCAAGGCGAGGAGGGAGGCGTCGCCGACGGTCACCTGGAGCTGGATCGTGTCCGCGATGGGCACGCCGGCGACGGCATGCAGGGAGAACACGGGTGCCTCCGTATCCCCGGCGGCGGCCGCCGCGTCACCCTCGACCGCGACGTCGTCGATCTCCACCCCGTCGACGAAGAAGAGGCGACGGCAGAACCTGTTGTGGCCACGGGTGAATTTCTCGTTGCAATTGAAGCACAGACCTTGGCGGCGGCGTTCGGCCATCTCTTCCGGCGTCAGGCGCCGTGGGTTGGCCGCGTCGCGACCCTGTAGGGCGGCCGCTGGTGGAGCAGGCAGCGCCAACTGCTGCGCGGGCGCGGGTAACGCGAGCCGTGGCGCAGGCGCAGGTAGCAGCCCCCGCGGCGGGGCTCGTGGTGGAGGTGGCGCCGGCCGATCGCGCTCCATCAACTCCACCTGGCGTGCCAGGCTCATGGCGGCGGCAAGCGTCTCCGGATGGTGGATGCGAATGGCGTGGCTGAGAGGCGGCAGAAGACCGCCGGTGAAGAGCTGGACGCGCTGGGACTCGTCGAGCCGACCCGCGCGCGGCAGGAGGGCCTGGAAGCGGTTGGAGTATTCCTCCACGGTTCCCGTGCGTCGGCACTCGGAGAGTTCGAAGAGTGGGGCCGAACGCAGGGGTGGCCCGAAACGCAGGTTCACGAGTTCCTTGAAGCGCCCCCATGTCGGGGCTCCCTCATCCTCGAGCAGCTGGGTGTACCAAGTCTGCGCGATGTCGTCCAGGTGGTAGGACGCCATGCCGACGCGCTCTTCGGGCATGGTACGGTGGTGACGGAAGTACGCCTCGAATTTGTTGAGGAAGAGCAGCGGATCCGTGGTGCCGTCGTAGCGGGGAAAATCCCACTTCTTGGGCCGGGGGGGCAGGTCGAGGTCGCGCGACCCATCGGGGCGGCGGTTCTCGCTGCTGTCGGCCGTCGAGGCCTTCTCCTTCATGGAAGCCATGTCGGCCTTCAGGGAGGTGAGCTCGGCGGACATGTTCTTCATCTCCTGCAAGAGATCAGCGATGGTGGGCTCGGCCATGGTGGCGGCTGGGTTGGGGTTGGCGGCGGCTGGCGTGGAGGAGGAAGGTGCGGCGGCTGCGGAGCTTGAGGATCGAGTGGATCGCGATACCAGGTTGTCAAGAGCCTTATGATCTAGGGTAGGCGGCCCTCGACTACGGAGTTCGTAATCTCCGGCCGTGGTCTTCCGATGCGGAGGTTATTCCCCTCACTGCCGATCGGGCTTGAGAGCGAGAGATAGGAGAGCAGGTAATTGATCTTGCTTAATTCAATCTTTCGGTTTACAGGGAATATATGGCCATCGGCCCTAACCAACGGAGGAAACAAACTCCTCAATTCAAGGAACTAATCAAAGATAGCAAATAATATCTTAACAACTAAAAATAACTTTCCAACTTCAGCCTCCTGCGCTGATCGCTTCATCCTCGGTTGCATGCGCCGTGCCCGCGATCACCGCGCGTTCTGCGTCCATGCGTGCGCCCGCACGTTCTGCTGCCCGGCGCACATCTCTGGCTCGGCGTCTCCTGGAGTAGGTCTTCCCCCACATGACATTACTAATGCCTTTTTTCTGTTGTGTTTAAGCCCCAGTGAGATAGAGAGGATATTCAGAATTCAGATGCATGCTGCAAACAGAAGTCCTTCCCTCAGAGGTAATGATTGAATTCAGACTTTTGTTTAATCTCATGTCCATCTTGGTGCAATCGATTAGTTGCTCTGCACTTCTATGAGTTAACTTTATAATCTTATGATAAATCCAGAGAATTCGCGCTCAGATTCCTTAGGTCTTCATTGTCAATTTGAATTCTTACTGAATAAAAGTTAGATGTTATGTCAACTAACAAATGTTGACCATCTCTTAGTTCTTGTTCCTTTTGTATTTTTCTATAGAATTTTTTTTATCAATTCCTTCTTCTTTACTATCACCTTCATGCTGGGATGTCAATTCTTTGTTACAGGCACTATTCAACCAAGCATTCGCTTCTTGTGTGCTAACTACAAAATAGTCCCTGATCTCCTTCACAACAGCTTTTGTATTGTCACATGCAAATGATGGTAACCTTGCCTTCTATCTGTGTATGGAATGGATTGTCATACTACTGCTCCACATGAATGTCTTATCTTCATCTGATGCCCGGTTCAAGCGTTTTGTCATTTCCTCCTGGACTGGATGATTACAGTGCCAGTGGATGTACCAAAGGTGTGTATGGATGTGTGCACCAGCATACATTGTGTGTGGGTGTGGGGGTGGGGGGGGGGGGGGGCGGGTTTGTACACAAGCATGCTGACTGCAATAGTTGCTAGGACAGATCTCAGACTTATTTCAGTTCTGCAAACTATGGGCAGATCTCAGAACAGCACTACACCAGCATACATGTGGTTTCCCCCTTCTGAATTGCTGAAAAATCACAATGATTGGAAATATCCTTTGGTTACTGCCGTACTGGGTAAGCTTGTCATATCAATATATACAATGAATACCTTAGCAGAAGAAACACTAGACCCATACGATGCTATTGCTAATGCTAGCTCAGCTTCCATATATTTTGCAAATTATGGAATTGGCTGGTTGTGTGTCTTTAACCAATTGAGTTCCCTAAATAATTGCAAGAATACCATTTCATGTATTTGGGTAAAGTATTGAGATCATACCAAAACTGGAGCAGAGTATTTGTATGCAAAGGCAGTGTGGTTAGTAAAGAGTTAATCCACAAAAGGACAGTTCCGCGAGACGCTCGCTGGGCAGGAAATCGTTTAGCATCAAGGTGGCCTATCAGCGTCAATTGGCTCGGATCCAAAGGGTGTCAAATGAACTGTGAGGTAAGCGACTGATTCAACCTGAGCCGATTCCTTTTGATTGTGACTAGGAGCCAGTTTTTTCTCATTGTGATTAAAGATTGGACATGTATTGATTTTTTACCTTGGTTTTGTGGTTATATTTTGTTTGGTGTCGAAAAGGAGACATTGCAAACTGACCTTATAGAACTGCTCGGACGAATGATTCTGATATTCATAAGGAAGTCTGATACAAGTTTAAACACACGTTTAAACTTAAGTTATCAGAGTATTATTTTGTTCCCGTTGCAACGCACGGGCATGATCCTATATCGTCATAAAAGTAGAATATAAAATTAGAATATGGTTTTATGACTCAAATGTCACGATTTCTTCTTAGCATAATACTGATGGAGGATGTGTATGAATGTTGAGCGAGATGCAGTTGATTGGAAGGGAGAAGGGCGGTAACTGGTGAAACTGAAGGCATCTCCTCAACACAGTTTGTTTTTTCTCGTGATTTAATGGTTTGCTGCTTAATTTGATGAAGAACCGTGACTTTAGTTTGTTTCCGATGTTCCAATATCCTAAAAAAACAATTTCAGCACAGTTTACTTTCTGGTATCTATCAACAGGTCAGATGGAGATTATCGCCTCTGGATCGCAAAGGTCCTTTTTTCGGGCGATGACTCAATTGCCGTGGGTTCCACTACATACTCCGTACCAATTCCAGCAATCACAAGATCACAAGATTGTAAGGCCTACACGATGGAAGATTTGAGTTTTTTTTTTGGGACAACATGGAAGATTTGAGTTGCAGTAGGAATAAAAGGAGCAGAGAATCAAATCAGATCAGCAGAACTCGCAGCAAACCTAGGGACAAACGATGTGCAGAGTTAGTGAAGAAAATATCTACTGCTGCAAATTAGGATCTGATGGAGTGAGCAGGCTTCGGTTGAATTGGGGGGCCTGCTGACTGACTCACTGACGTCAATATATTGGTCTGATGGTCATCCACTCATCCTATACGAGTTTTCAGTGTCACGGAAACTCTCCTGATTGGGTGGAGCATCCGCACCAGCGCACCGCCCATTCTCTCTGCATTACTGCATAGACTGCGACTTCCCCGTTGCATTCGGAAGAAAGGTCAGGGACGATTAGATTAATGGCACTGGTGGACTATGGAATCTGTAACAACTCCGCTTGCAGGGATGGATCTTGAATCTTGATATCTAAAAAACTGAAAGCGTCGACGTGGATATTGTATTCGTATCCTATTTCAATATAGATATATGCTAAATGGTTGTATTTCAATTCGTTTTTTATTCGATTCCGTATCCATATTTTAAAAAATACGAAATATCTGACATTTTCCATATCTGTAAAAAACAAAATGACATCTAAAACTTATATTTATGACAAATTCGAGATATGGCCTAATGTCCGCATCCGAATCAAGTAGACATCCGAATGTGAATTGAGTGTATATTTATATTCGAGACAACATATCTGAATGTGAATTCAAATTCAAGGTATCCATTTTATATTTGTATTTGACTATATTTATATCTGGATTTAGATTTAAATTAAAATATGGTAAATAGTGCTATCTGGATTTGAGAATCCATCCCTTAAACATTGGCAGAAATTTTTTTTGGCATTTCCAAGGGATGAAGCCGATGTCTCGATCATTGGCCTTCCCAGGAGTAGCATAGTGTTGGCGAGCCTCGCGTGCACATCTCGTCACTCGCGTTGCGTGATTCCATGTGCGTGCGACAGCGCTTGCCAATCGCTTCGGATTTGGCTCGTCTTAGCTGTTCGAAACTCGGGCGATAACTTCCCACCTCAATTAATCTCAAAATCTTTTTCCCATAGGGGTTGTTTAGTTGGTGAAAAAGTTTGGGTTCGGCTACTGTAGCACTTTTCGTTTTTATTTGGTAATTTGTGTCCAATCATGGACTAATTAGGCTCAAAAGATTTGTCTCGTGATTTACAACTAAACTGTGTAATTAGTTTTTTCTTTCGTCTACATTTAGTACTCCATGCATGTGCCGTAAGATTTGATGTAACAGGTACTGTAGCACTTTTTGGGTTCACTTTTTGGGTTGGTGAGCCAACTAAACAGGCTCATAATGTGTTTCAAAAATCTCATGGACTGAGCGCTGTTGTTGAAGAAAATTACCGTAAGTTGTGTTCCGTGTAAGTTGTACTATATATTAACCTCAAGCAAACTTTTTATTATTATTAAAATCTAAATTGGTGTTCCGTGAAAGCAAACCTCCGAAACTCCTCCGTGCGTCCTATGCAGCTCCGGCATGGCGTGCCGGGCAAGTCCAGCGACGCCCGGGGGCCCGGTGCTTTGCCCCCGTTCGGCAACGAGTAGGCTGTAGGGGCCGTCGTCTTTTTTTATTTTTCTTTGACGAATGTCTGTTAAATTTAATTCAGAGTATCATCACGGACATCTCTGGGTTCTTGGCATGGGCCTTGTTTAGATTCCAAAATTCACTCCTAAATTCTACTATGCAAAAAGAAGATTCTCCGTCACATCAAAATACCGGCATATGTATGGAGTACTAAATGTAGATGAAATCAAAAACTAATTGCACAGTTTTGTTGTACTTTGTGAGACGAACATTTTAAGCCTAATTAATCAAGATTTGGAAAATTATTACCACAAAAAAACAAAAAAGCTACAGTGCTCGGGGGTGGCACTGTGCAAATTTGGCCACCCCGAGTTGGGCATCTAAACGAGGCCATGGTGTTTCACGCTAGATTCTTTTTTCTAGAACATGTTTAGCACGTATTTTATTAAGAAGAAGTTTAGAAGCTTACACATCCTATATCACATCCTAACAAGATGCCATTAGTGATGGGGTTGAACATAAACAGAAGGCACCACAGGGCGGTGGAACGCACACTAAATTGATTAACCAAGAAACAAAGGGTCTGTTTAGTTCCCAAAAATTTTCTTAAAAAACTATAGTAACGAATCTTTGGACATATGCATAGAGCATTAAATATAGATAAAAAATAAAACTAATTACACAGTTTAGCTGTAAATCACGAGACGAATCTTTTAAGGCTAGTTAGTTTATGATTGGATACTAATTACCAAATAACAACGAAAATGCTACAGTAGTTTTTTGTAAAAATTTTTGGGAACTAAACAAACCCTAATTGTGCAACAAAGAGCCGGATCAGCGCTGCCCGCTACGCATGCTCAATCTGACACAAGGAAGCACTCCACCCATATGCGCTCCAGTCATCGGGAACAACTCACGCGTGGCGGCCTGCTTGGAGGCAAAAAGCGGCCCGGTAAACGTTTCACGGAACTTCTCTGCAACGGCCGCATCCGGCGTCAACGACCCGTTGGCTGGCCTGCGCGTCCACTTGTTGAGAAGGATGCGCTTCACCTACTTCTCCGGGTTGGGGTCGCGGTGGATGGACTTGGCAGCTAACCTGTCACTACGCCTTGGGATGAACACGGAGTCATCAAGACGCGATACATGCCAAAGTGGGGTGGATGCGATCAGCGATTACTCCAATGGCAGCTTCAGGGATGCGATAAAGCTCTGCAACGAGGCCGCGGCCGCTGTAAGTGATCCGATAGCCGCCGCTGTCAGCTGAGCGCCTGGGGTCGCTACTTGGGCCACATCGCCCACGGCCACGACTGTGGAGGGCAAAGAAGTTGATCGCTGGACAGCATCCTTGTCGGAGCGCAATTCCTCTAGATCCTCGGCCACAGGCTGTAGTGCAACCTCTAGCCCCAAGTCCAGACGTGGAGATCGCAGCGTTGTCAACCCCCAACGTGCCACGGTCCTCGGAGTCCACCCTAGGTTCATCCGGACCCAGAAGTATTGGGCTCTCACGAGCCCCCAGCACTCCAAACGGGGTTGGGGTTGCCGCACCCACAAACAACTACCCAGGGCGCAGACAGGTGTCCACTTCGACCAGCATAGGGTCAAAGGCTCGGTGCGGAACCTCGGAGCGACGGTCCAGCTCGGGCTCCCAACGTGCTGCACCCCACCAGTCTATGAGCTCACACAGAACGACAGCAGGAGATCCTGGCTTCGAGGCTGCAACCTCCTCCAACATCGAGTCCTCCGAGACTTCATGTGTGGCGTGCATGGCATCTGACCATGGTGAGAGCAACAACGGGTCAAGGTCAGAGAGGCCCCAAATATGGCACGTCTCACTGGTCGACCCCCCTGGACCATCATGGTAGCACTGTTGGTGGCGACACTAGAGATCTTTACCGCAGCAGTGCCATCCCCCTTCCACCGTCGTCGATGTCTCCGATGTTGGCGCCCACCATCGCTGCGCACAGCAACACCCGACACAGCTCCAGCCAAGCTTGGCGTGTCGCCCTGAGTGCGTGAGGGGTCACGACGACCTTGGGGAGAGTGTCGAGTAGGTGGCCGGGTGCCCGAGGTACGCTCTCGGTGAGGTTGTCGTGGTCGGCCTTTTGTGGCACCATTTGCGCCGAAGCTAGAAGTAGGCATCGTCCGCCGCCGCTTGCAATCCCGCGTGAGGTGTCGGAACCCCTTGCATCGGAGGCAGCGTGGAGGTAGCTTGCAGGTTGCCACCCTATGCGCAGAAGATAGACAGTTCAATCACTTTCTATGTAGGTCTCCTGGATAACGGGTAGGGGCCGCCGGTTCACCGAAGATGCAGTGTGGGCAGGGCATGCCCCGCCGGCGCCGCATGATGACTCCAGCGGCAGGACCTCGCGCCAACTGTCAGCATCCGAAGCGGAGATGCGCTAGCAAGCACTGTAGCACAGACTAATCTGCATGTGAGCAGGTACATGCCGCTCGCGATCATGTCCGGCTGCTGCTTCCTTGCCACGGACGGGAAGTCCATGAATGAGTCACGGGGGTGGTCAGCGATGGTTGTTGCGCTTCAGCACAGCCGCAAGCGCCAACAACGATGATGGAGTGCGACCATTCTCTCTCAGGGTGACGTCCTCGGCACCTACGGTTCACGAAGAACCGCGTCGAGGTAGGTGGTTGGGTAGACGGTCGGCGACGCTTCCACATCAGAGTTGTCGAGGTCATCGTCCGCCCAGCGACAGGCCTTGGAGCACCCCACCGAAGTTCCCCCATGATGAAAGGGAGCAGCATGGGAGAGAGAGAGAGAGGACAATGACCTTAGGGATGAGCAGCTCCTGTTAGTCCAGCTCCCATCATCTCAAGGCCCGGACGGGTCAACGAGGAAGGCATTGAGGGGGTCAACGTTCGGTGAGCGGGAGGCGAGCTGGGGATGCTCGGTGATGGCACTGCGGTGGAGCCGGAGGTGCCCCCTAAGCATGACCATAGGGCGCTTACTGCTGGAGCACCGGTGGAAGAGGTGGCGCAGCGGGGCCGACTGGGGGCCGTGCCGGATTTGGCTCCCCTACGGGGCTGTGGGGAGCCCGTGTAGCAGCGGCAACCCCTAGGGGCAGAGGTGGCGGCGTTCGCTATGTAGAGGAAGGAGCGGGCCCCATAGGCGGTGGTGGTAGTGGCGCGGCCTCTCTGCGAGCAGCCGAGGCGTCGGTGCCCGGTCCAGCAGCCTCCGCACGTTCGCCGACCGCGGTTGTGGTGTCTGTGACCGCTTGCGTGGTGGCCACGGTGGCGGCAGCCTTCGCCGATGTCGTAGGGGGGCGGAGAGTTTGCCTCCGTGGTGCTGTCGGGCCCCGTCAGCAGCGTCTGCGGGGCCGAGGAGGGCCGCGGAGTCGCTCTGGCGTCAGATCCGACGGGGTTGGCTGCGGATCTGGTGTTTCCGGCGGAGGAGGGTGCAGCGGCAGTGCCCTGCGGCGGTGGCGGCGGCATGGCCGGGCTAGGTTCCCGTAGAGGCACACGCATCTCACTCGCGGGGGCCATCGATGGTGGGCAGGGGAGCGGAGTGGCAGGGCGAAGCGGCCGGCGCCACCAACATCGGCGGAGAGGTCGTCAGGGAGCCCGCTCCGTGAATCGCCCTGAGGCTGCTATTGCCCTAGAGAAGATGAGACACGGCAAGCCTGACTTGGACGACCTTCGTGCTAGATTCTGCCAACACACTCGTAGGAAATAGATGACTGATACTTTTCTTTCCAAAAAAAAGAATTAGATCATTGGGACTGTAAGCATCTAAGCGACCTAAATAGATACTGTATACGTATTGAGTAGATATATACAATGCCCCTCTCGATAGATAAACCAGCCAAATTGAAAAAAGAAACACTTGGATGACTTTTTTTAAAAAGTGTATTTGTATAACTTTCCAACAAAGTCTATCTGAATATTAATTCAATGTAGTCTAATTTAACGCTCTTGCGCCGTACATGGCTGACGTGGTGTTATATATACTAGCAAAAATGTCGGTGCGTTGCAACGGGTACTTATTTTCACTTAGTTTTTAACCTCTTCCTCACAGTTCTTATATCTTTGCATTTGTCGATAACAATTAGTATATAATATTAATATTTATAGTATATAATTAGTATCGTTACGTAGATCATTGAATCTGTTTTTATAATTAACTTATTTGGAGATGCAAATGTTAATATTTTCTACAAACCTAGTTAAATTTAATAATGTTTGGTCAGTAACTATAGTGACACTTATTTAGGGCGGGACCAAGGGATGATATTGCTTGTTTTTACACTGTTAAGTTGCAAGTAAAATGTGGGGCCTACTATGATAAAAAAATGTGGGACCTACTTACCTTCAAGTTATATATGGGGCCTATTTAACTTCAGTTGGCCCCACCTGTCATCCTTTGCATTTCTTTTGACACTATCTTCTCCACAGGAGTTTTTTTGTTTTTTTAATCTCAGCCTTATCTTCTCCACGGGACTCGGGAGATCCCATATCCACGTAGCGCCCACCTCCGCTGTCAATGCCCGAGCTCACGCGGCCATTGCCGAAGGTCTAGGCTCGCCGGCCCGCCCGCCGCCATGTCGGAGGCAAGGGCTCGCTAGTGGAGGAGCCCTAGTGGTTTGCTACTTTGTTGTCGTGCCGCCCGTGGGGGATCAGCTATAAGGTCCAAATGGCTAGAGGGGGGTGGATAGCCTATTTAAAATCTACAAGCTTCACTAAAAAACCACGTTAGTATAAAAGATGGCTAAGCTAAATCTAGCACTAGCTCAACTATACTATGCAAGCCACCTATACAAATCTAGTGAAACAAGGCTATGATCTCTAATACACACCAAGAAGACTAAGTCACTAAGCTACTTCCTCCTATGTGATAAAAGCTACACTAAGATTAGTACAAGAAAGTAAAGAGCAAGTGACTTGATTCTTATACCAACAATGTAGAGAAGTAATGCACTTGAAGAATCAATCAAAATGATCAACCACAAGAGAAATCCTCGGCAAAGAGATGACACAAGATTTTTACCGAGGTTCACTTGCTTCCCGGCAAGCTACTCCTCGTTGTGGCGATACACCCACTTGTCGGTTCGCGAGCTAATCGACTATCAAGAGTCAAGCCCTCGGCGGGCGTCGCACAACCACACACAAGATAGGGATCCTCCAAGCCACGAGCTCCACTAGAGTATCTAATTTGCGAACTCCCGCGGGGAAGGATCAAGAACCCCTTACAACACTTGGTGAGGCTCCAACAATCTCCAATTACGAGCTCAATCACCTCCGCTGCTCCAAGCCGTCTACCGTATCGGGAAACACAGAAGAGTAACAAGAAATCCGCAGCAACTCGAAGATCAAGTGCCTCTAGAATGCAACTCTCAAGCAATGCACTTGAATCTCACTCAAGATGTACTACTTAGCAAAGAGATGAGTGGAGGGGTTGTTCTCTAGCTCAAAGGATGTCTCTAGGTCTCAAAATGTGCAAGAGTTACCCTCGAACCCCGGACATCTTCTATTTATAGCGAAGGGGTAAACAACTAGCCGTTACCGGACAACGCAGTGAAAAACGTACTGACCGGACACATCGGTCAGGGTGACCGGACGCGTCCGGTCACTACAGGACAAGCGTGAACAGTGTGCGTCAGAAGTTACCGTTGCCGTGACCGGACGCGCTCTAGAGTTTGATCGGACGCGCTACACCTGGCGTCCGGTCGGAGTCCAGTAAGCTCCCACCGCGACCGGACGCGCCGCGTGTCCGGTCAACTCTACGACTGACTCTGCTCCTCTGGGTGCCTGACCGGACGCTCCGGTTCCGTGAGGGACCGGACGCTCCGGTTCCGTGAGGGACCGGACGTGCCGGTTGGAAACCCCAACACTCGCGCGCCTGACAACTGCTGAGAACTGACCAGACGCGTCCGGTCAAACCGCGACCGTGTTCGGTCACCACAGTGACCGCCGTTCGCCTCGGTTTCTTTTTTGACTTCCGGCGCAGTAGAAAATAGGCATTTCACTTCCCCAAAATAGGAACCCAAACCCCTCTCTACCGCTTAAACTCCACCGCCTTCGTAAATGTGCTAACACCACCAAGTGTACACCACCATGTGCATATGTGTTAGCATTTCACAAACATTTTTAAGGCGTTAAGTTAGCTCTCTACTAGATACTAATGCATATGCTCAAGACATTGATCTTGTGGCACTTGATTCCCGAGCTAACCGTGATTGCTCCTCTTGATAGTCGGCTATGTATCCTAAAACCCGGTCAATCACTTCTCTACTCATCTTAGACCGGCAAAAGGAAAACCCTATGGTTATACCTTTGTCTTGCGCTCTTAGATCCTTCTCTTTCACTTGATCATCATGTCCATCATATTATGTGCATCTCCACCACGATCGTCATTTCATGTCCATGCACCATTTCTTTGTGATCTTGTGGCCACCACTCCTTGCCACATACACCTTCATCACATGTGTTGCTTATGCCTAACTCAAAACACTTAACACATGGCATTAGCAACTTGGTGTCATTAATTACCAAAACCAAACTTGGGCTTTCATCAGCGCTGCTCACCCGGCTTGCTGCTGTTGCCGGGTGCCTCGCCCGCCATGGCCATCGTCACCTGCTTTGCTTCGGTCGCCCAGGAGCTGCTGCGGCACAGCCTACATGCTCCACTCGTCATGGCCACCCCCGCCTGCTCTGGCAATTGGCACCGCAGAGGATGCAGCCGCCTAGCAGCCTGCCTGCTCCACCCACCGAGGACATCCAGCCACTCGTGGCAGAGCTCTCCAAGCCAGCCCACGGCGAATCTGTTCTGCACTGTAACACCCTCGGTGTTACCGCGTCAAACAAGTCACTAAAAATTTCATGAGCATTATGTTTACGTATTATTGCATGTAATCACTTGTGTAAATAAGGTCTTGCAACTTAAAGCACTCAATGAAATGTTAAAATGAACAGTATACAATATTGCGCTTTATATCAAGTAGAGGTGTAAACCAATTTTTACGGAACGAAAATGCTATAGAACATACCGTTGCCCCGCGTCCGTGCCCTGCGGCTCTGCGCCCCGTCGAGCAAGCAGCTGAGGCCGTCAACCGCGTCTCGCCCGGGGCGAGGAATAACAGAGCCGAACCAGTCCCCTTTTTCCTCTACCACCTTGACCATCGAAACTGCGCCATCAATGTGGCGTGGAGGAGGCTCCATCGTCCGTGTCGACCCGTCTAGGGCTCCGCCTGCATGTCACCTAGCTGTCCAACCTCTCCCCGCCTTGACTGGTGTACGGCTAAGCGCCAATTTTGGCGTTGCTCGCCGCTGGCCTAATAAAGCCGCAGTGGCAAGGATCGAGAGCAACCAGCCATCCCTGTCCAGCTCACGTTCAATCAACCACACCACAACCATCGCCTCCACCTCCCCTGCACCCCGCGCACCTTTACCGAACCCCTACCGCATCGCCGGAGCTGCTGACGCGGTTGTGCCACCGCGGTGCGCCGCCGCACCCCTCGGGTCGCATGCGACCCGCCTCCTCTGCCACTCCCCGGCTTCAACGAGCGCTACGGCCAAGTCCTAGGTATGTCTTAGATGCTCTAGCACTTGTCGGCTGGCTTCGCGGTGGACTTGGGTGGCCGAAATGGCCGCGCCACCGCCACGCGTGGCATCTCGTCATGGCCACCGGTCCCGCGAGCTCTGCTGCTCCCGAACCTCCACCTAGTGTAGGCATTTGAGCCGTAGATGCAGGCCGGCCTGCTAGCCGGGCCGGTAGGGACCCTAGGTGGCCGGCGTGGCCAGCCAGTGCCGCCCGGTGCTGCGCCGGCGGGCAAGGGGACATCGGGGACTTCCCCGTTGAGAGAAAGAGAAAAGGCGAGGACCTTCTCGCATATAACCCGACTGTAGCAATAGTGCTTGTAACGCTCGCGTAAAATAGGTTAAGTTGGGGGTCTCTTTTGCAAGACCGCCAGCGCGCTCGGGCTCTCTGTCGTGAGCCAGTTTCACGTGGGCCGCGCTATCGGGCCGCCACACGCTCGCGCTGTTCGCATGCGCTGCGCGTGTGTGGGCCGCGCTGGTGGGCCGCGCCGGGGAAATATGTTTTACCTTTTCTAGTGAATTAAGAAATGTTTTTCTAAATTAGTTTTGGCATGATATTTGGTGTGTTTTAATAAATCATGTAGGTGTCCTAAAATTATGAAATAAATTTTGTTAGGCTCCTGGAATTAGACTCTATCTGTTGGTCTAATTAGTTTGTGCTTATATATATGTTGACTTTAGGAACCATCGAATTAATTGAGAACGCTTAATATTACGAAGGCAGTATTTGTAGGAATTTTTGCAGTAAAACCATGATAGGGGTGACCTTAAAAATTTTATAGCAGCTTCTTGGAACTATTAAGTACTTCATGTAATTTTTATAGCCCTAAACAAGACTGTTAGATATGTATCTATACATATATTAACAATTAAAATTAATGAGAGCATAGTAGTGATTTATAAATAAAACGCTTGTATGGTAAGCTTGATCTTGGTTTGACGAGGATGATGGATAGTTGGTAGCTTAGCCATTAGAGCTAGTTTGTTAGTATAGTTTATGTGTTCTAATTTTAAGAGTTGTTGCCTAAATACTAAATTGTTGCATTATCATCATCGCATGCATGTAGAGAACGAGTTGGTGGAGTTCGTCACCGCGGGAGATCAGGAGTACGAGGAGGTTCTCGCGCCGGAGGAGATCCCGGAGCCATCGCTGACTGACTTCACTGACACCCGCCTATATATATATACTTTGAGTTACAATAATTGCTATGCTAATTTACGAGATTACAGTAATTCAACTATCATAAATATATACTGACATTGTCATAAATTAGTTTATGAAATTATCGTAAATAGAGGTGGCTACAAAATAAGTTACTTTGTAGCTAGCTATAGAGTATACTATCCCTATATATATATATGTGTGTGTGTGCGCGCGCATTTATATTACAGAAATTTTATGATCCCCACATGCATATATATATATCTACCAATGAGTCTTACTAGCGCAGGATCGTGTAGCTGCTTTGCTTAGGTTTATCGGTAGTGTAAGTAACCTGTCGTTACTCACAATAGGTGGTTATTATATTATTACATTCATGATAAAATAATGAAAAAGGAAATGGTGACCGGACAGGGATATGGTATGGGTATTGGTGGGTGTAACAAGTTGTGTCTCGCGGTCACAGGGCATACCTTGGTTGCACTATTTCCCTGTCCGTGTCGATTAAGGACCGTTTGTTGCATGGACCCTGGTCAAGTCACAGATTTATTATCCCGAACATAAATTTGCTTATGGGAGCGGGAAGGCTTGTTACTCTCTTGTCATGGGCTCCGGCTCTTTTTGGACCGACTGATTGGAGGCGGGCATAGGTGGAGGTCTAAGCACCACTTTGAGGCTGGGCCTCAAGTGTGGGAGCTTGGAGTCCAAGTTTGGATGGGGACCTGGAATCCGTGACAGGAGTGAAATAGGTTGGTCTCGCTCGTGCCTAGGGTACGAGTGAGGCGTGTGTTTTTCGGGGTACCCAGCTGGGCACATTGATTCGTGAATCGCCATTTCTACGTGACAGTACGGCTTGACTATGATCTGGCACCGTAGTAAGAACTAACATATGAAAGATGGGAAAAATAATTCTGATTACTCAACCCTTACTTGATAATAGAATAGGTGCTTGCACATAAGGTTGGATAATGGATTTAACATGACTACTAATAATCTAATGAAATAAGGATGCATTCTTAGGATTGCTTTCCGCAAACAAGAGCCCACAAGCCATAAAGCCTATCATAATCCTTAAGAGTCAGGAAATATATTCCCAGTTAGGTAAGTCTTATGAGTACATTGTGTACTCAGGGTTTATTTACCCTTGTTGCAGGTACTGCTTGAGAAGCTAGCTGTTGTGTGGAGGATTCTTCTGGTGGGCACAGACGAATCCTTATACCGCTCCGCTAGATGTTATTTTATTCCGCTGTTTAATTTATCTCACTCTGAACTTTGGTACTATAATAAAGAATTTCTGAGACTATTGTTGTATAAAATGAACTAAGTATTGTAAGCTTGTACTCATTATTAGATCCCGGGTGTAAAATTATGGGATGTTTTGAGTTCTCTCTTGGGGTGTGCTCGACGAAACTGTCTGGTTTAGCTCACTTTCAAATGCCTAGTAGAAGACAAGTGCCTCTGAAAGTGTATTAATTCGGGCGGTTCTACCACATGCACCACCCAAGCCGAGCTCGACCGGCCACTGCAGGGCTCGCTCGTGGAGACCGCCTGGGACGATGTTGAAGTCGCACCTTGGCGGGCTATGGTTCCATGCTTCAATCCCCTTCCTTTTAGTTGTTGGCTGCACCATGCCCTTGGCAGAGGTGAGCCTCGAGGCAAGCGTGCCTGGACGCGGCCCCTTGGTCAACCGAGCTAGCTAGCTAGGCAGGCACGGCTATGCTACTTGCCAAGCCCATGTTGGCGTCATCGAGGCCCTTGCTAGGCTCCTCCTCCTATAGCGCGTTGCCGGTACGCCATCCTCAGTCGCGCCCGCAGTCAGGCGGCCGCTGCTCATGCGTGCCCCCTGGCCGGGTGGGTCGCTGCGCCGAGCGTGCCCTTGTTGGCCCGCACTGCCACAGGCCAAGGTGAGCTAGGCTACCATAGTACCCTACGTATATGACAGAATCAAGAGCTCGAGTCGAGATCCACAGAGGGAGAGGAGCGTTCCGAATCCAATTAGGTTGAACGAAAATTTTTAGTGCTAGAAATTTTGCTTCTTCAATCAGAAAGAAAAAACAAAACAAAGATAGGTTTGAAGGTGGTAGAGGGTAAATAGAAAACGATTCATTTGACATCACGTGAGTTCACATGGTCTAGTGGCTAGCAACTGTTAATTGCATGGTGGAAGCCACGGTTGGAATCCTCGTGTAGCCGGAATTTTTTTCTCGTTTTCCGGTTATTTTCCTGATGGGTGGAGTGGACTGGACTGTTTATGCGTTGGGCCGATTAAACACTAATAAGGCCCATAATAAATAGTATCTGCACTAGAAAATCAATGAGAGATTGACTCTGTTTAATTAGGTGGCTATTATCCTGTATGGAAAATTAAGGAGAGATTGATTTGGTTTAATTAGGCGGCTGTAAATTTATACCTAATAATAAGGAGGCAATGCAAATAATGTTTTTCAATTCTAAACTAAGAAGAGTGATATTGAATAGTGGTTTTTTAATTCCAAACTAAGAAGACTGATGCCGAGTAGTTAGGGGAGGGCAGATGAAAAAATAGGCGTGAAAAATTTTACCTCTTTATTATTAGATATAGATATAGAATGACTGACGTGATGTTATATAGGACGGTTGATGTCAATGATATGTCGTTATATAGTCTAAAACTACCTTAGAAGCCGCTTAGCGTGCAAAAACAAAATATTTTAAAAAATTAAGGAGTGACCAACATTCAGTTTTATATATATAGAGGAGGAAAGTCGAACTATAAGAATAGTTTCTTTGTGTGAAAATAAGAACTTTTTTTACAACATCTATGAGAATAATTGAGAGAGAGAGAAAAAACTTTGTCCTACGCAAAATGGTTAATCATCAAACACAGCAGATGTACCGTGTCCCCCTCCAACACCGCACAGAAGTAAGCTCTCCTGTTGCCCCACGCTTCCTTGTGCCAATAATTTATACGTATTTGTTATCACACTGCCCCGTCTGAACCGCGACCAACTGACACGGATGATCCTAAGAGACATGGCCCGCATGTCATTTGTACAGGCTCGCATATTAACAGGTAGTAGTGAGCTATTGGCGGCGTCTCAATTAATCAATTGATTATGGTAGGTAGTAGTTTATGCAGTCGGTCGGCAGTTTCTTTTGACGACGACAGGGACGACCTTCTGTGGTACAACCCCTGTTCGGCTGAGTTTATCAGCACGGCTTATCAGCTGTGGAACAGTGTTTTTCTCTCACAGCAAATTAGCCACAGCCAGCTTATAAGCCAAAAAAACAGCCTGCCGAACAGGGCCGTACATTTGCAAATACTGCCTACTTCACGGGAGGCCCTCCGAACGTTGTGTAATCACAAATGCAGACACGTTGATGACGTTGCTTGTTTGCTTGCTAAGGACACCCACAGTGTATAGGATAAAGCCAAAAGGTAGTCTATAAGCCATCTAACACGAACCATATACATCGCGGGTAATTTTTTATATATAGAGAAAACATCCGAAGGTATTTCCATGTATTTAGTACTCCATGATAAATTATAAGATGTTTCGGCTGTTCTAAATATATAGATTTTTATTATGTATCTAATATACACTTATATCTAGATATATAATAAAATTAATGTATCTAGAAAAGTTAAAGACATCTTATAGTTAGGAAACAGAGAGAGCATTAAGGAAAACATTAGTACACCAATAAACAACAGTTGAAGGGAACAACTCTCGAGGAAAAACTTGAAACAAAAGAAAAACAACCTAATCCTCAAGTTCTTTGTAGCTGATGACGCCATGACCACTTGCCCGAGCTTCACTGAAGCGTCGTTTTTTCATAACAACTGAAGCGCCATTGAGATAATCATCAGAGGAGTACCTCACGGATATAAAGATCCGCACAAAGCCAAGCCCATTGCCATCAGTTGGCATTTGGAAGTCGTAGTGGAAGCTTACCGTGAGAGGTAGGACTAGAAGGCCATGGAAAACACATTGGCTAGGGCAACACCTCTAGTCGTGCAAATAAGCTTTAGGCCAATTTGGCAATGCTCTTCCTACTTCAAATTCTTTGTGGAAGCTGATCCTCTATGAAAAGTGATTCTTTAACCGAAATTGCTTATCTATGATTCTCTAGAATAAACTCTATGCATCTAGTGGTTCTGCGCGTGAAGTGAATCGAGAGAAGCAATTTTCTCAGCTCCCAACCTACTAGTTTGTTTCATATAATCGCTTCACAAAATCAACGAAGAATCACTTCTCAGTAAAAAAACTGTTTGGTAGACCTCATGGATTTAGCCTGGAAGCAATCTTGGGAGCACTGCCAAACTATCTCTTGGGCTTCACTGTTCTCGTAAAGAGGAGTATTTTATATTATGAAATAATTTATGAAGAAAGCTGAAAGCGTGTGAAACTAAGGCTAGTCTCAGTAGAGTGTTTCATGACATAGTTACTAAGACTGCCACATGAGCTTCTGTGTTGGCAATTGCGCAAATAAATTTCATCCAGATAAAACTCTACGAAACTCTCTCTATCTTTCTCTTCATAAATAAGCAGATTTATTAAATAAAAATAAAACTCTTTTAAAACCCCGTTGAGACAGGTCTAAAAGACAGTCCCGGACTCCAAGTGGATTATCAGAAAAACATCTTTGGAACATAGTTGATATTATCACTGTAAATAGGGTCTTACGTGAAAAATGGCACCACCTGGAAGTTTATGAAGTCTCGAAAAAAATATCTAAACATCAACTACTCGTATAAAGTGAGAGTAGCGGAGAGAATCCGAGAAACCCAAGCAACCCAATCCAGACAAGCAAGGAATCCCCGATGGCTCATCGCGTTCTCCTCCTCCTTTCTCTCGCCGCGGCCGCCGCGATAGCCGCCGCCGTCGACGCGGAGGACCCGCTGATCCGGCAGGTGGTTCCCGGCGGAGATGAGAACGAGCTGGAGCTGAACGCGGAGTCCCACTTCCTGAGCTTCGTGCAGCGGTTCGGCAAGTCCTACAAGGACGCCGAAGAGCACGCGTACCGGCTGTCCGTCTTCAAGGCCAACCTGCGCCGCGCGCGCCGGCACCAGCTGCTGGACCCGTCGGCGGAGCACGGCGTCACTAAGTTCTCCGACCTGACGCCGGCCGAGTTCCGCCGGACCTACCTCGGCTTCCGTAAGTCCCGGCGCGCGCTCCTCAGAGAGCTCGGGGAGTCGGCGAACGAGGCGCCTGTGCTCCCCACCGATGGCCTGCCCGACGACTTCGATTGGAGGGACCACGGCGCCGTCACCCCCGTCAAGAACCAGGTCGGTTTCCACCGAATCTGGTGACTATGGATCCACAGATCGGAGCCGTATGGATCCACAGATCGGAGCCGTTCCTTTCATGTTTTCTCGATCTATTTGCTCTTTCCTCTCATCTAAATGACTCCTGAATTTCTTTTCCCCGGGCTGTTGTTTAGGGTTCGTGCGGCTCGTGCTGGTCGTTCAGCGCGTCTGGAGCGCTGGAGGGTGCGCACTACCTCGCAACTGGCGAGCTGGAGGTGCTTTCCGAGCAGCAGATGGTCGACTGTGACCACGTGGTGAGGAAGGAAGCTGCCCTTTCTTTCTTTCCTAGCTTAATTTCATAATTTAATTTTCTTACTATTATCGTACTTATTTATGGGATTGGTAGGTTCATGGTTGCTGGTGCTAGTGCTAGGAAGGCTGGATTTTTCCGGCCCATGTTTTGTCAGCTCGTGTGGTGTCCTTTTCCTATTTTCCTTCCTTTCTGATTGGGCAGCTGCGCACCTATCTTGGAGTGAGTCTGTGAGTCGGAAAACGGGGGTTTGGAAGAATGGAAAGATTCCATGATAATTTTTCAAAATAAAATTAGCAGTTAAAAGAGTGGTACAATGTTGAGATGTTAGAGCATCTCCAACCATCTTTCTTAAAACTCACTCTGCATCATCTTGTGTGCACTTTGGAGAGCCGGGCCCGTTTTTCATCTTTGGCTAGCGAGAAATAATGAATAGAGGATGATAATATTTGGAGATCTAATTGAATATAAGCTGTTGGAGGATTTTTTTTATCCCAAAATCTTTATTTCTATCGATACATAAGGATACAAAGAGGCTCTTGGAGTTGCTTACTCCTAGAGGGTTGAATCCACAGTGATTCAAGTTTAGATAACAAAAGTACTGACTTAGTTGACTGATAGAGTAGGTGCATTCACTTGACCTTAGAGCTGTTGGCGTTATTTGTACAATTCTTTATAGTCTTTGTAGATCATACATCTTGTCTTCACAGCTAAGCTCTTACGATTCTCAGGGAAGCTTTGAGCCTTCAAAGCCTTGTGTAATCTGACCTCATAAATCCGAACAGTGGGGTATAATTTGAACAAAAGCATGGCGATAATATTGTACATCCTAGGATTTGCCATTTTATTTCTCATGTGTCAGTTCTATGGTCAGGTTTGTTCTTGAACAACTGACCTTTTGAGTGGGGCTTGCTCCTAGGAACAGGGGATCACTTACTATTGTAATAGCCATCCATCATTCACCCTGAATAGGTGACTTTTGTTATCATTATTTGTAGAGAACTATGTGCGAGCTGTTTTTTGATATCTTCTGGATCATTATTTGGCTATTTTGAATGCCAAGTTTTTGAATCATCATTGTATTCATAGACTATTGCTACATTCATCAGCAAGAAGCAATTTCACTGTACATGTCAGATAACCAATATCTGATCCAGTGATGTAAAAATTTTAACGAGGCTTTTGCTAATTTCTCTTGAATGTAACAGTGATTTTACAGTGCTTTATTACTGAGTATTGAACATTTGTGAAGCTAAAGCCATTAGATGTGATCCATATATTTTTAGGTTTTGGACAGTAGGATTTGCATAGCTGCTGGTTTGAAGTTACTGGTACCTGATTTAGTTCACATTAATCCAAACTCACTATCCCCCATTCCTGTTGTAAATGTTGCAGTGTGATTCATCAGAACCTGATTCATGTGATTCGGGTTGCAATGGTGGGCTGATGACAAATGCCTTCAGTTATCTCCAGAAGTCTGGTGGCCTTGAGAGTGAGAAGGATTACCCTTACACTGGGAGTGATGATAAATGCAAGTTTGACAAGTCCAAGATTGTTGCTTCAGTTCAGAACTTCAGTGTTGTGTCTGTGGATGAGGGTCAAATTGCTGCTAACCTCATCAAACATGGGCCACTGGCAAGTAAGTAAAAGACAGAGAACCTCTTGTGCCAATAAATCTGATCACTTTATCAAAATACATAGAACGGTCAATAGCAAACAATGAAATCACTGATGCACGTTTTTCTGTTCCATGCAGTCGGCATCAATGCTGCCTACATGCAGACATACATCGGAGGTGTGTCATGTCCATACATCTGTGGCAGAACCCTTGACCATGGTGTTCTCCTTGTTGGCTATGGCGCAGCTGGTTTTGCCCCCATCCGCCTGAAGGACAAGCCTTACTGGATCATCAAGAACTCGTGGGGCGAGAACTGGGGGGAGAACGGATACTACAAGATATGCAGGGGTTCCAATGTTCGCAACAAGTGCGGCGTCGACTCCATGGTCTCTACCGTGTCCGCAGTCCACACCTCGAAGGAGTAGACTCTGATCAGTTGTCTTCCCTGATGATAATGGTGATTTCATATATTGTAGAACTACAATGCCTGCTAGTAATATATGCTCCATCTGTGTGCTGTTTTATATATCGAAGGCAGCAAAGATGTGAAGCGGCAACGGGATGCTTGCTGTAAGTTTATGTTTGGCTTGCTACGCATGCTACACGCTATTTGGATGTAGCCAAGTTATCACCAGCTGTATACGCTTTTTAATCTACAGAACTTTTGAATAATTTGTACATAAAATTATGGTGTGCTTCCATCTTTGTTGTATGTCTGTTTGATGTGCTTGTGGGATTGATCTGTACTCCCTCCGTTCTTGAGGCTAAAATTATAGAGAAGAATTACAAAGATTTATAACATCAAATACGTATTATAAGAAAATATAATTAATGAATAATTTAATGATAATTATTTTAAAATTTTGGTTAAACTTGAGATGCTTTGACTCTTAAAAAATTGGAATGACTAATAATTTTGGATGGAGAGAGTAGCTTGCATAACCTGATTGGGAAACTCAAGCAGACAGCCGAGACCGATAGATCCTAAGAAATGAAGACATGTATAATGGAAAAGTTATGATTTAATGTATTATAAAACCGATGCCCTTTAGCTAGTAAAGGTTAGTCTAGTATGCATGTCTGTATATCTACGTCTATATCTATATATCTTATTATATTAAAAAAACAAACTCGTTAACATATCTATTATTCTATACAAGCTATCCACGTCTTTGTATACAAGCTATTCACGTCTGTATCTATAGATCTTATAAAAACAAACTTGCTAGCATATCCATTATTCTATACAAGCTATCCATGTTAGAAGCCAATTAACATGTAACTATGATAATTTTTTTTGTGAAGTTGGCTACATTATTTAATAACATGTATTTAATTGTTCACATCAATAAGCCAAGTGCTTAAGAAGATAAACATAGTTAAGACATAGTTTATCTCTTCAAGTAATAGTCATAGGACATTTAATTTTCAATCCGTATCACCTGTGATCCAATGGTAACTCACGGGAAATCCTTATTATCTTATAAAAAATCAAAACCCATTAACTTTCAATTTCTTTATATAGAGTATATTGACGTCATCCTCTACTAAGTGCCACATCATATTAAACGAACTACTTTCTATGCAAGCTATTCATGTTATTTTCTTCTAAGTGTCTCATCATTTCCACAATCCCACTAAGTATAACTGTTATTTTTAATCTATCAATATACAACACATCTATATCACTATTTATTTGACCATATGCTCGAGGCAGGATGTAACTGCGCATGCGAGTGTATGAATGTGTAGTGCTTTCTATTTTTTCATTTTATTTTTTAATTATTTTTTGCAAAAATAACTGTCCAGTCAGAAAATTGCAAGATTAGACTGCTGCCGTTGATTTAGCCATGGAATTTAAATTCTGACACTTCAATTGGCGGCAGCAGTCTTGTCTTACAAATTTCTGATTTTGAAACTTCGCAAAAGGATGTATATAAAAATATATTAAACAATGGAAAAAGTTTCAATATAAATCCTTTGTATTGTTCTGGACCCTATGTGAGGAACTGGGCCTACAAGCCCGAGTAGCTAGCCTAGAAACCTAAACTGGACCTGTTAGACAGATCGGCCAATTCCAGAAAAGGGTCCACATGTTGCTCAAGGCGAAGCGCAAATTATAGAAACTCTGCAGGAACATCTCTTTCCGAGGAAAAAAGAAGGAACGTTGAAATTTCATAGAATCATAGTCATATATTCACATTTATATGCATGATTGATACACATATCTGTATCTATACTTTTCTGTCTCTTAGCTCAGATGACCGGAAGCCACAAATGTCAATTAACCTGAAATGATGGCGAGCCAAGCGATAAAGCTCCTTGTTGAATTGCAATATTGGCCTTTCGTTTTCACCTCTTCAATTTTTTGGGTACTTAAGTGGCACTTTGTCGACCATACAATATCACATGCGTGATCTCATTTTGCTTGCCAAATACGAAAAATGATGACTATATAAAAGGGCGATTTTTTTTACTACCACTCGTTCTTTTGTCTTGGCGGGGTGATTGGTTTGTTAGAATGAAGTGATCCATCGTCATCTCACTCTCTAGTTTTTGTTTCGTTTGTGAAATATAATAAGTTGATCCATCACCGCCTCATTTCCCACGAACTAATAATTAATACTAGTATGAAGAATAAGACTATTCCAATAAATTTGAGAAATGGACTCATGAGCATCACTCTCTAGAACGTATTGATTCTTCAAACCATATGCTCCATTAATTAACTAGCAAGAACCACATAAAATAATCTTGGATCTTACTTATCTCAAATCAAAAGACAACTTTGAAAACTACTGGTCAAAGTGTCTATTATTTAACGTGTGCAACTAAATTTTGGAAAGACTGATAAAAGTGGGGCTTGGCTGGAACTTGCTCACACGACACCACTGTCCTAGCCTTGTTTGCCGCTAGGGCTGCCTCTTCTGCGCCCTGACCATTGTTCGCATGGCTAGTGGAGGGTGTAATCACAACCGTGAGGGCCATGCATTCCCGATCGTAGTAGTAGGCAGACTTGAGTTTTGGCATTGGCATTGTCTTAGTGGCACTGAAGATGGGGAACTTCTCATGAGCAGAAGAGCAGCCACCCTTTTCCACTCGGATGCCTTGTAACACCCTAAATTTTGACCTAATTTAAAAATCACTAAAAATTTGAACATTTTAAAACTTTGCTTAAATATGTTTCAACCTAACCTAGTTGGAAAATAGTTTAATAGGAATAGTTCAAATAGGTATAAAACTTGATTGTATGAATGAATGTTTGCTTGTTTGTGAACATATGGTGGTACACCCTGCATGCTTGCATTTACAAATTTGAATTCAAACGCATTCAAACACCTAGTATATGAAATCTGGGAAAAAGAAAAGGAAATGGAAAATGGAAAAGGCTACTTGGGCTCCCTCTCCTTCACCTCCCCTCCTGGCCCGCTGCAAGCCCGCTTCCCCCTTTCCCATCTCTCTCCCCGAACTGGGGCGCGGCCTCGGCCTGACCAGCCGGCCCAGCAGCAGCCCTTCCTTCCCCCTCCCCTTCTCGCCGACAGGGGGCCCGCCGATCAGCCCTGTCTTCCACCTTCTGCCATCGACGCAAATACCGTGTCGCGGTACCATCGTCTCGGGGCCGCTGCACCGCCTTACCGAGCACATGTGAAGAAGGTGATGCGCACCACCGAAGTCTCTTGGCCTCACTTGCCCTCTTCCCCTCCAAATATCTTGGCTATAGGAACATCGCCGTGGCCACGCGGCACGACGCCCCCGCACGGTCACTCCACCATGAGTGAGCTCCCCCACTCCCGGACACAAGCGCGGGGACGAGGCCACACTGTGGCAAATCTCCTTGAGATCGAGCACGCGTAGAAAAGGAGAAAATACCAAGTTTGGGGAGAAAAATCTTGGCCTAGCGAACTGCCATGGCCGGCCTATAAATAGGCTCGGCCATGGGCACTCGAGCACCATCTCCGGCTCTTCGAGCTCCGCGAGGAGCTAGAGCACCCCATCTCACCCTCCAACCCTCCTCTCCCTCCTCCAGTAGTGAGCTAGGCTCATTCTCCTCAAATCGGAGCTGCTACCGCCATTGGAGCCACCCCACCTGTTCTCCTTCTCTACTGCCTCCCGGGTCAATTGGAGAGAAAGGTGAGCATCCCGAGCCCCTCCTGCAACTCATGCTCCCCTTAGTTCCCCTTCTCCCTCTCTATGTCACCCAACCACCGTTCACCTCGCTCCGCCGAGCCACCATGGCCGGTGAACGCCACTGGCGAGGCTTGGCTAGGCACCGCACCAACACCACTACACTCGCCAAGCACCCACACTTACATGTGCATGAAAATATGGCCTCAATAGGCATTGTACCCACACTCGCACATCACCGCGCCGCCGGGATTTCTCCAGCGAGCCGCCACCATCATCACGGTCCCTCCCCGTCCACCTTGTCACCTCCAACGGGCGCAGGATGACCTCCCGAGCCCCGTCCGCCCATCCACCACTAGCACAGGAGCACCGCATCGCCGGTGTGCCGAGCTCCGACGAGCCCATGGCCTCTCCCCTGCTTCACCAAAGGCCGGCATCACGACGCTATCGTCCTCCGTCACTCCCTCCATTCCCCCCTTCTGTCTCTGACGACGGGACCAGGCGAAAACACTATCGCTCCCTCCATCCCACCCACTGCACCAGGCCGGCCCACACGTCAGTGACACACACCCCCGGCCCATGTGTCAGCGGCCCACACCACCGACCCCACCAGTCAGTCACACCCGCACAGCACACACACGCACAACACGGGGTACACTTAGGTAATTGCTAGGTACACCCTGCAGTTGTACACAAAGAGCTATAAAGCCCTTTTCCAGACTTAGAAAAATTTCTAGAAAATTTGTAAAATAACTAGATGAAATAAGGAATATTATCATGTAATTAGTTCATATTTTCATACACCAAAAAAATCATATAAAATATTGCTTAGTAGATTAAATATAGGATAAATTTCTAAAATGCATAACTATTGCATCCTAACTCTGTTTTGCATGAAACCACTTCTATAATTCATCTAAAATCTAGCTATATGCATTCACCCTAGTGCCACCATATTGTTCTATGTTTGTTTTTCCTTTTGTTCTACATTTTGATGGTAGTCTTATAAGAAAAGCTTCGCCCGACAGATAAAGGTGACTACCAGGAGAACGAGGACCCGGACTACGTAGACATGCCAGAAGGAGACAACAATGAAGGCAAGTCCTAGCTCCCCCTTTGTACCATCTTGATTTAACCATTAATTATGCCTAATCTCGAGTAATGAATTATTATCCTGTTTTGAGCTCGGTATTTATGCGATTTATATTGATTTAAGACCAATGGTTATCTTGTTATTTATGAGCTCCGTAATGTGATAACTTAGGATAATAACGTCTGGAACTTGAACTTGGTAAACCTAAAACCCGATAGGGGGTGAGTGAATGGTAATCTATATGGAGGTAGATTACCATGGCAGGATCACCTGGAGAGGGATCCTGTGGGGAGATACCCGCCTCGACCACATAAGGACCGGTTCATAGTCTCTATCATCTAGTGAGATATTTACGTATAGCCACATGTCATATGGGTAGACTTGATCTTACACCCCGTTAGATAGAAGTATAGTTCGTACTAGGAGGTCGGTGTAGGTAGCGGAATATCAGGAGCAGGCACGGATGCTAGGTGATCTTCCGTGGCCCGGTTGGCGTGGTTGCTAGGTGATCTTCCACATTAAGCCCTTGGATTATTTTGGTCATGTTCGAGCCCATGTTATTGTATGACTGTCCGGGTACAAGCCATGTTGTTATTTGATTGGCCGGGTATGAGCCATGTTATGATTGGCCGGGTACAAGCCAAGTTACAATATGAATGGTCAGGTACGAGCCCACAATTATTGTTTTGGCCGCGTTCAAGCCCATGATATGGATTATGTAGTCGGATGATCGAGCATGGATGTTAAGTGATCTTCCACATTGTTTTGTGTGGATGCTAAGTGATCTTCCACGTTGTTTAGTGTGGATGCTAAGTGATCTTCCACATCGTTTTCTAACCCCTAAGAAGCCATAGTAGGACTATATGGACATCTAAGGTCACGTACATTTAGGTACGGGGTCTTGTTAGGTCCGTTCAATCCGCTGATCATGGAGGGGACGATGCCTATCATGTGGGGAAATGTGTGCACCTCTGCAGAGTTTAATAAACCTATTCGAATAGCCACATCCATGGAATGGGCAGATGGTAGGAGATGACGCTATGATTAGACTTAACCTTTTATGTGTAGTGAAACTATGAAATGGGAACCTTAATATTAACTCGGGGACTAGTGGGAATGGTAATACTCTGCTAGGACTCAACCTTTAAATATGAACACCCCACCACTTCTATTTCCACCCTATGGTTAGGGCTTGCTGAGTATGTATGTACTCACCCATTGTTGACTCACAGACTTCGGCACCGAGGAGGACCAAGACTTCGACGAGGAGGCGTACGAAGAGGACTAGGAAATCACATGAGGATCCGATCGTAGGATGTGGACATCGAAGCTAGGGTTTTGACTATGCTCGAGCCTGCCTGTGGATTAGGAAGTCGCTATGTTGTATAATAGTACCATACTAGAGACCACCATGATGTAATAAAATGCCGCTTCCCGGCAGTAGTCATCCCTTAGATATGTAACCCCTGTTTGCGCCCTTCGGGCCACCATTGTAAAACTCTACTTATTATAGATATCAATAAAGATCAAAACTTTTATTACATATATCTATGTGCCATTCCTATATTTTGTGCGTACTTGTGCGTGATCCTGGCGCAAGTACTGATGCACCTAAGACTCTCGAAATGAGGGGCCGACAGAGTGGTATCAAAGCTGAGCTTGACCGTAGGACGAAGCCCTAGGATTAGAATGCAAAGAATAACTATAACTATAGAAATAATAACACTAAATATAATAATAAAATGTTGAACGAATTTCCCTTATTGTCGCTTCTTATTTGTGTTGCAAAAATATTTCTAACTCATGTTGTGAAAATTTTTGTAGCAAATGGATGATGATTGGGAGCGTTCGAACGGCTTGACCGTTGGAGGCTTTCCATCACTCCTCTGGGAGATTTTACAACACTTGGGCTATGCTAATCCTCTTATACTACTATTGTGAGTACGACGAGGCTGGCACACCTAAGTGTGATATGCACCTGCACATTAATGAGCATCCACCAGACAAATAATGCAGGCTTAGATGCATCCTAGCGCAAGGAATTGAGTTATGGGATACGTGTCAGAAGGCAGCATGACAGGCTCTTATGAACTATTGCAAGGAGTACGAGATAAGTATTGATGGCACTCACGCCAAGTACTATCTAGTCAAGGATCAAACCTCAATTGTGTGGCGTAATAAGATTCAAACAATGGAGCAGGCGGAACCATGAACACCAGATTACACACTCATATCCACTGCCAGGTATTTGAATGCTCTCGACGCCCTCTATAACAACTAGGAGCTAGTAACAGCAGTGAGCAACGTGAAGCATAAGAAGGCATAAACTGAAGCCCAGAGACTAAAGAAATGAGTTACTCAAACTACACACTCAACTAGAGACTATGAAGAAGGAAAAGGTTCAATGCCAGAAGGAATTAGAGGAAGCCCTCACACGCCTAAAGAAGAGGAAGAGAAGAAGAAAGAACTACTATAAGATCGTTAGTAATGCAAATGTTGAGTGAGCCACTAGATTCAGAAATGGATGTCAGAAGACATGCAAGTGGACCTCTTGATGGGACCCCCGTGGGACATAGTCATTGTAAAATAAATAATGTATCCTGAGTAGTAGTAGTACACTTAGTAGCACTTCGATGTCACTAGAGTACGAGTAGTCGCGTAGTAACATCCTGGCAGTTGATGTGTATGATGCACCCTTGTATCATATATGTGTAACTATTCGTGTGATGTAATATATTGTGTTTGTTTATGCTTGTTTCTTTTTCACTTGCTTGTTATTTTATTTTCCTTCCTCCCAAACCCTATTGGATATCTTCTCATCCTTGCTGCTCCATAGCAACAGATGGAGAGGAGATCCGAAAGGATTCGGGAACACCATGAAAGGGCTGCTGATAGACAGGTTCATGAGGAAGAGGAAAAGGTCGCACCGCTACCTAGAGGCCGGCAAAATAGAGGCAATCGTGGGCATCGTAACCAGCGGCATGGGCAAGAACAGCCACAGAAAGATAACATTTTGATTATAGAAGAGGTATAGGAAGAAGGTGAAGAAGAAGTTGAAGAGAATGTCAAAGATGATCCAGTATAAGGAGAAGAACCTCTGCCGCCCCCACCCACCTTAGCGGAGGTAATGGATCGACAGACCCGATTGTTAGAGAATCTCACAAGAAGGCAGGACAATAGGAATGGACAAGGAAGAATGGCCACATAAATGAGACTTCATCCCCCAACATTTGACAGTGCGAAAGATGACCCCCTATCGACAGATGATTGGTTACGCACCATTACGAAGAAGTTAAATGCAATACGAGTTACAGAGGAGGAAAGCCACCCACCAACTTGTAGGAGCAGCTAGTGAATGGTGGGAGAACATCAAGATGCAGTTACTGAACCCGACGCTATCATGTGGCAGGAATTTATTGATGCATTTCATGACTACCACATTCCAGATGGAATCATAGAGATAAAGGAAGAAGAATTCCGCAACCTGAGACAAGGATCAATGACTGTAAATCAATACATCCGAAAGTTCACAAAATTGGCGCGCTACACACCAGATGATATTAACTCAGATAGGAAGAAGCAAAGGAGATTCATTAAGGGACTCAATGCATCCTTAAGAGAGCAGATAATTTCCCATATCTACCCGGATTTCAACACCCTGATGAATCGTACCATCTTGTTGGAAGAAGAACGGAATAGGACCGAAGGAGAAAGAAAGTGGAAGTTCCTTATACAACATGGTCACCAACAGGATAGGACCCAATGTGTCCGTACCAACAACATTGCGCCAGCCAGATATCAGCCAACTATGCAATACCGGTCGTCTAGATCTAACAATTCCCAGAATACATCCAGCTACTGAAGAACAATACTAGAGGCAACGACAACAACAACAACCAGCCAAAGAGCGACAACACCACTGCACAAGTGACTTGTTATGGATGTCGCCAACCTAGACACCGCATCACCCAATGCCCTTATGGAGCCACAAGCTCTGCCCTAGCCTATTCTATAGCCAGTAATAGGACAACCACCTCAAGAGTTGGACGCATTGCACCCTAGAATTATGGACCATCGAGAAGGAATACCCAAAGTTTTGGGCAAGGCCGTGTGAACAACGTGAACATAGAGGAAGTACAGGCAGCGCCTGATGTCATGTACAGTGGTTTCTAGTAAACTCCACTTCTGCAACCATGTTGTTTGATTCTGGTGCTTCGCATTCGTTTGTTTCTACTTGTTTTGTGCTTAAAAGAAATTTAAGAATGGTGTTACTCCCTACCCCTTTCTTGATTCGTACCCCTGGAGCTGTCCTCAAATGTACCCTAAAATGCCCTCGAGTAAAGATATGGATAGATGGAGTAGAATTCCAAGCAGACTTGATAGTACTAAAGACCGAAGTCCTAGACATAATATTAGGAATGGATTGGTTAAAGAAGCATCATGGCAACATATCCTGCAGCGACAGAACAGTCACCTTGACAAATCACAATGGAGTTAAAGTAGAATGTCACCCTCAAGCCCTAAAGCCAGAACCGATGGTTTGTAGTATACAAGCCCATACTGTAGAAGAAGTACCAGTTGTATGTGAATACCCCAATGTGTTCCCTGATGATCTACCTAGAATGCCACCAGACAGAGACTTGGAGTTCATTATTGATTTGGTACCCAAAACTGCCCCAATAGCAAAGAGACCCTACCGTATGGCAGCCAATGAATTAGAAGAGTTAAAGAAGCAACTACGGGAATTACAAGCAAAAGGATATATCAGACCAAGTTCGTCACCTTGGGATCACCAGTTTTGTTCGTAAAAAAGAAGGATGGCAGCCTTCGCATGTGTATTGACTATCGGTCCCTAAATGAAGTCACCATCAAGAACAAGTACCCCCTACCACGGATTGATGATCTATTTGATCAGTTGAAAGGTGCTAAGTACTTCTCCAAAATAGACCTGAGATTCGGATACTATCAACTAAAAATTCGGCTCAACGACATACGAAAGACCGCATTCGTGACCCGCTATGGACAATATGAGTTCACAGTGATGCCGTTTGGACTAACCAATGTACCCGCATATTTCATGAACCTAATGAACAAGGTTTTCATGGAGGAACTAGATAAATTTATAGTGGTGCTCATTGATGACATTCTCATATATTCGAAGAGTGCTGAAGAACATGAACAACATCTGAGAGTAATATTAAACAAGTTACGGGCACATGAGTTATATGCAAAGTTCAGCAAGTGTGAATTTTGGCTACAAGAGGTCGCTTTTCTAGGACACATCATCACTGCAGATGGAGTAAAAGTAGACTCGGAGAAGGTTAAAGCCGTATCCGAATGGAAACAACCCACAAATGTGATGGAGATTCGCAGTTTTCTCGGACTAGCAGGCTACTACAGGAGGTTTATTGAAGGATTCTCAAAGCTCACAAGATCCATGACTGTCCTGACATAGAAAGGAAAGGAATTTAAGTGGACAGAAGCATGTGAGAAGAGCTTCCAGGAGCTGAAGACAAGACTAACTACAACCCCGAAACTCACGTTACCAAACATACACCGAAGCTTTATAGTATATTGTGATGCCTCCAGACAAGGATTAGGGTGTGTACTAATGCAAGATGGAAAAGTGGTCACATACACCTCCCGACAGCTAAAGAAGCATGAGGAGAATTACCCGACACATAACTTGGAACTGGCAGCGGTAGTGCACACATTAAAGATATGGAGACACTATCTCATAGGAAATAAATGTGAAATATTTACGGACCACAAAAGTTTGAAGTACATTTTCACTCAGCCTGATTTGAACCTACGACAAAGGAGATGGTTGGAACTAATTAAGGACTACGATTTGAGCGTACAATATCATCTAGGAAAAGCAAACATAGTTGCGGATGCATTAAACAGGAAATCCTACTGCCACTACATGACAACTTTGAACTGAAGGCCAGAATTAGCGCAAGAAGTCCACCAATTGAACTTACAAATCATACCACAGGGTACCTTAAATGTTCTACACATATGCCCCACCTTGGAAGGCCAGATAAAAGAAGCTTAGGATAAAGATGAAGAAATACAATGCCTTAAGGAGCTGAGTGGTAAGAAGGAGATCCCAGGCTTCAAGGTGGATGAGCAAGGGAAGCTATGGTACGAAGACCGAATATGTGTACCCTAGGACGAGGCACTCCGAGGACTAATATTGGACGAAGCACACCATTCTCCATACTCCATCCACCTAGGATCAACTAAGATGTACATGGACCTCAAACAAAAATATTGGTGGAATGGAATGAAGGGAGATATCGCATAATACGTCGCTTGATGTGATACCTGTCGATGAGTTAAGGCGGAACACCAACGACCAGTGGGATTACTCCAACTACTACATATTCCAGTGTGGAAATGGGACGAGATCATCATGGACTTCATAGTAGGGCTGCCCAAAACACCGAATGGACATGATTCAATATGGGTTATAGTGGACCGCTTAACAAAGGTAGTGCATTTTATCCCAGTAAGGATCGATTACAAAGGTGACAAGTTCGCACAACTATACATCAATAACGTACTTCGGTTACATGGGGTACCAAGCTGAATCGTTTCAGACAAGGGAACACAATTCACATCACGATTTTGGAAGAGCGTACATAAAGCTCTAGGAACACGCCTAGATTATAGCTTGGCCTATCATCCACAAACAGATGGATAGACGGAACAAATAAACCAAATATTGGAAGACATGTTGTGAGCCTGTGCACTCACCTATGGGAAAGACTGGGAAAAGAGCTTATCATTTACAGAGTTCTCCTACAACAGTAGTTATCAAGCAAGCTTGAAGATGGCACCATTTGAAGCACTATATGGAAGAAAATGCTGAACACCATTAATGTGGTCCGAGGTTGGCGAAAGAAGTTTGTTTGGTCTCGACATGATCAAAGATGTAGAAGAACAAGTAGCCAAGGTCAGAGAGAATTTGAAAGCGACACAAAGCAGGCAAAAGAGCTATGCAGACACCCGACAAAGGCCATTAGAATTCCAACCAGGAGACTTTGTCTATCTAAAAGTATCACTAATTGGGCACTCGGAGATTCCAAGTCAGAGGAAAACTAACACCACAATACATAGGGCCATACGAGATTATTAAGAAAATCAGAGCGGTAGCATATCGCCTTGAACTGCCTCTAGAAATGTTAGATGCGCACGATGTGTTTCATGTATCGCAACTAAAGCAATGCTTGAGGGTACCAGAAGAGCAAGCACTTGTGGAAATCATAGACTTACAGCCAGACCTACAGTACCAAGAGAGACCGATCAAGATATCAGATGTTGACACCCGACAAACAAGAAGGACATCACTAAGGTTTTGCCGAATACAATGGAGCAACCACACTGAGGTAGAAGCCACCTGGGAAAGAGAAGATGATCTCACAAAGGAATTTCCCTATTTATTTGAGGATCAATTCGAATCTCAAGGACGAGATTCTTTTTAAGGGGGTAGGATTGTAACACCCTGAATTTTAACCTAATTTAAAAATCACTAAAAATTTGAACTTTTTAAAACTTTGCTTAAATATGTTTCAACCTAACCTATTTGGAAAATAGTTTAATAGGAATAGTTCACATAGGTATAAAACTTGATTGTGTGAATGAATGTTTGCTTGTTTGTGAACATATGGTGGTACACCCTGCATGCTTGCATTTGCAAATTTGAATTCAAACGCATTCAAACACCTAGTATATGAAATCTAGGAAAAAGAAAAGGGAATGGAAAATTGAAAAGGCTACTTGGGCTCCCTCTCCTTCCCCTCCCCTCCTGGCCCGTAGTAGGCCCGTTTCCCCCTTTCCTCTCTCTCTCTCCCCGAACTGGGCCGCGGCCTCGGCCCGACCAGCTAGCCCAGCAGCAGCCCTTCCTTCCCTCTCCCCTTCTCGCCGACAGGTGGGGCTCGCCAGTCTGCGTTGTCTTCCACCTTCCACCGTCAACGTGAATACCGCGTCATGGTACCGTCGCCTCGGACTGCTGCACCATCTTGCTGAGCACACGTGAAGAAGGTGACGCGCACCACCGAAGTCTCTCGGCCTCACTCTCCCTCTTCCCCTCCAAATATCTCAGCGATAGGCACACCGCCGTGGCCACGCAACACGACGCCCTCGCACGGTCACTCCACCATGAGTCAGCTCCCCCACTCCCGGACATGAGCATGGGGACGAGGCCACACTGTGGCGAACTACCTTGAGATCGAGCATGCACAGAAAAGGATAAAATATCAAGGTTGGGGAGGAAAATCTTGGCATGGCGAACCGCCATGGCCGGCCTATAAATAGGCTCGGCCATGGGCACTCGGGCACCATCTCTGGCTCTCCGAGCTCCATGAGGAGATAGAGCACCCCATCTCACCCCTCCAACCCTCCTCTCCCTCCTCCAGTAGCCCAAGGCCCAGAAACCGGTTGCATTTGATCGCATTAGGTCCATGGGCTGAAGGAAAGGGCTCCAAGACACCATCTCATGAATTGAGAGCAGGGGCTGGTGAAGTAGTCTCCTAAGATTGGGCTGGGCCATTATGAGCCATTAACTCGGGCTAGGAATCAGTGGGTTTTGAATTTGAATTTGGAACTTTGTAGGGCGCAGCAGGCGCCTGTGATTTCTCTTGTGCCTGATCCAACCCTGACCATTTGGGTCACCAGCGAAGAACATGCTGCACAAGCTTTGGCACAGGATTGACAGAGGAACCATGAAACTTTCTCACAGGAGGTTTAGTAAAGAAGGATCCGAAATAATTCATTGGATAAGTCAGCCGAACAAAGACATATTTCTTCGGTTGGGGGATGATTTTGTTGGGGATCGGTGAGGATTTAACAATCTCAGCAAAACTTTTTTTTGAACTTGCCTCCAACCAAGGTCCACTTGGCATCCTACTCATCGCACCAAAGTGCATAATCTTTTTGCCAATTGGGACCTCCACCACTCCACAGGTGGAAGTAGATGGCAAAAGATTTACAGGAAAAACATTTGAGCTTGTGAACCATAAAACCCACATCTTTGCAAGAGACGGAGAAACTAAACATCCATCCGGAGAGATGAAAAACATTGAAATCTTTGGCTACTCCACCAAGGCTAGCTTAAAGGATCAGCCCAACGGAATCCTCATTAAGCCTGATCGTAGATCGACCAAAACATGCAACCAAATGGAAAGTCGTCAGAGAGCGGGTGGGAGGGGGGGTGGACGGACTCACAGAACAACTGAAGCGCTAATGAACCAATGCAGCGAACTTGATGCCTGGGTCGAAACACAGGTCCAAGAGCCCCGCCATGGAACAGGCTTGGCTTAGAGGAGGGCGAGGACGCCATTAACGTTGAGGAGGAGGCCGGGGATGGTGGTGGTGGGGGAGCGCGGGGGTGAGGAACACAGGAGGGAGGGGAGCACCATTGTGGTCAGTGGTTTGCTCACAACAAATGCTCCACTTGCGCGAGGGTTTGTAATTGAACCCAATGTGTAAAATCTGGCGGGTACAAAAGAACTCGTACCCATGCCTGCTAGACCCGCGAACCCTCTCTAGAGCCCTGACATGTGGGTGTTGTGTCCTATGTGACAGTGTGAGTGTGATATTCGAACCATAATTTGTGTAGAATTTGGTATCTCCATGTAATGTACTATAATGTTGTGATCCATTTGCCTTGTTAGTTGTTACTTTCACTTTGTGTGTTGATGTATGGCAGGCTAGTGGGTGTGCCCATGGGTATGCTATGCCCACGGGTAGTGGGTGCGGGCACACTTTTGTACTCGTCGAGGGTAATGGGTGTGGGTGTGGGTTTCCATACCATGTACCTGTGAAAAATGTATTCGTTGCCATCTATACTCATAGTATATCCAGACATGGTGCTACTAAAGTTACTCCTTTTGAGCTAATGTATGGACAAGAAGCTGTGTTGCCCGTTGAGGTGAATTTGGATGCATATAGATTGGCAAGACAAAATGATATGTCTGTCATTATGTATCATGAACGATGATGGACAACGTCGATGAGGTGACTGATAGAAGAATAAAGATCTAAAGGACATTGAGAAAGACAAAGCTCGAGTTGACCAAGCCTATAACAAAAAAGTCAAAAGTATGTCATTCCAATTTAAAGATTTAGTGTGGAAAACCGTACTACTGCTTGGAACAAAAAGCAACAAGTTTGGCAAGTGGTCGCGGAGTTAAGAAGGTCCTTATAAAGCGATCAAAGTGATATTTGGAAATTCATATATGCTTGAGATGTTGCAAGGTGATTGTCTACCAAGAGTAATTAACGGAAGGTGTTTGAAGAAATATTTCCCAAGTATTTTGCAAGAATTCTAGAGTGCTCTTCAAACAATGGCCGATACATGTATCGTCCTTAGAACAAAAATGACCGTTGTATACATCACCCTTAGATCTCGAGTAGCTGATGAGTTGGACATCGTTGCTATTTGGTCTTTTATGTTTTTAGGTTCATGTAAACTAAAAACAGGTGGACATATATTGGTAGCAAAACTGTGCCAACAAGAGTAGTGGGCTCTAGCATCAAGTTCCCGGCATCAAGACGACAAAGAAAAATATTTGGAACAACAAAATTGGAGGTTAAATGAAGAAAAGGACGGTTTTGTGCCTGATCTGCCAAAACTGGCCTAGTCAGGTGCCGGTTTTCCTATGCATTGCCCGACACGGCTGCCTGGCCCCGAGAAAACTGGCTAGGCCGGTTTCCCTGTTCGGAGACTAGGTTGAGTCCAATTCGGTCTAGCCCTATTTTTGGTCGTGGAAAACCTAAACATTGTGGCTTGGAGATGTTTTGTACTGGGATGAGACCACCCCCACTCTATATAAATGAGAGGATCGCGGCCGATTGAGGATTTCAACTTTCGATCATCAAAAACACATCTACTACCCCTTTAACCCTAACTCTTTATATAAACAAGAAAATCAATATAATGCTAACAGTTCAATTAGTTCGTACTTTCAATCCAGGCTCCAGGTATGCAAAGAAAAATTCACCCTAACTCTTATTTTTTTTTCTTAAGTGAGCCTAGCTTAACTGGTTGGGTGATAGGTGTGACAATGCACCCAATTAGCCAGATTTAAGTCCTCTCTTAGACTGAATTTGAGTGTCTATTTCTCTTCTTAATGAAAAATCATCTAATTCCTCCTAGGTTGGATCTTGTTTTTTTTCTTTAGAGAATAAAGGATAGAGGAAGTAGAGAAAGCGGTACGAACTAATTAAACCGTTAGCATTATTGATTTTCTTTGCATACCTGGAGCCTGGACAGCAACTTGGGCGGGTAAACTTTGAAATGGGGTATTTCGCCTCGCGCTGTAGGGCCTGCAGTACATAGGAGCAGTGATTCTACACGGCTCTATTGACAGTGATGTCAGCGATAAAAACCTAGGAGAGCCACGGCTTAAATTATTGTCCATATAAGATCAATACTAGATCCTACCTCTATTTTGTACTTTTATATCTATCAGTGTCCATCCTTGTCACTAGCATAACTAATCGATGATATATAAAGCAAAAGTGGAAAAATGATAATGTTAGTCGAAGGCTTTAATTAGTCATTAGCTGTATGGTATTTCAATGCTATTCGTGCAATTTGCGTGATAGATGTTATTTGGTGCGGTTACAATATAAAATTAAGAGAAATGCTAAACATCACTCAAGTGTTTTAGCAGGGACGGACGCGCAATTTTTGCACCGTCGGATCCACGAGGGGCCGCGGTGGAGGCCGTCCGATCCCGAGCTCGGCCGAGCTCACGGCTCCTTCCTCTCTCCCCTCCGGCGGCGGCGGCGGCGGGTTCTGGCGGTACAGACGCCGACGAGGTAGGCGCCCGACTCCGACTCCTCCTCCGGAAACGAAGACGACTATGGCGGTGGCTAGGGTTTCGGCAAGCCTCTCCTCCTCTTTCTTCTCCAACTCCGACAGGTATAGAAGGGGCCAGCCGGGGGGGGGGGGAGCAGGCAGACCAAGCAGTGGGGATGGTGGCTGGGTGGTTTAGGGGCCCTGGCGGTGGTAGCGGTGGCTGGGCTAGGTCGGGGCGGGGGAGGCTTGTCGGAGTTGGAGAAGATGGCGGCGGGCTAGCTCGCTGGAGCTGAAGAAGATGGCAGCAGGCGAGCTTGCCGGAGCTGGAGAAGGTGGCGGCGGTGGGAGGAGGGGAAGAGGGAGGCCGCCGCGACCCTAGCGCCCGCGGCAGGACGGTGGTCGGCAGCAGGGTGAGGACAAGTAGGAACGGCGGCGGACGGCTAGAGGAGGAAGAACAATGCCTAGAAAAAAATCGGGTGTGGCCGTGTGGGTTGAGGGTGAAACACGCGAGTGACACATAGACGGACTCAAAATTAGATGTTGTTGTTCTTGTGCCATATATTTCGTCGCCATCCGTATGTAGTTTACTCGTCAAAGAGAGTTTATGGATCAATAGAATAGAATCAAAAGTGCAGTCCCTATATAAATCATACAAATCATATTAGAGATGATGCATAGAAGTCGTACAAGATATGATAGTACTAGTTAAACAGCTAAAAAAACCATTTCATTATTAGAAGGCATACTACTAAACACATCTCAGCTTATACTATTTCAATTATAGTGGTATAGGATGGGTCCCCATCATGGAAAGTTTACGAATCAATAGAATAGAACAAAAGTACAGGACCCTATATAAATCATACGAATCATATTAGAGATGATGCGTAGAAGCCATACTAGATATATAATAGTACTAGTTAAATAGCTAAAAGAACCGTTTCATTATTAGAAGGCATACTAATAAAAACCTCGGCTTATACTATTTCAATTAGAGGTGGTATGGGATGTATCCTCTTTAGTAAGATGTAATTATTGGTATAATGCATTATCTCTCTCTTTTTTTTTCCTTACTTAACACTACCCCGC